>LR750181.1:0-71593 GCA_902729485.2 Mus minutoides | reverse complement strand
GTGCCATGAGGAGCTGAGAAAAAGGTATATCCTTTTGTTTTAGGATGAAATATTCTGTAGATATCTGTTAAGTCCATTTGTTTCATAGCTTCCGTTAGTTCGACTGAGTCTCTGTTTAGTTTCTGTTTCCAGGATCTGTCCCTTGATGAGAGTGGGGTGTTGAAGTCTCCCACTATTATTGTGTGAGGTGCAATGTGTGCTTTAAGCTGTAAGATCACAAATCGACAAACGGGACCTTATAAAAGTGCAAAGCTTCTGTAAAGCAAAAGATACTGTCAATAAGACAAAAAGGCCACCAATGGATTGGGAAAGAATTTTTACCAATCCTAAATCTGATAGGAGGCTAATATCCAATATTTACAAAGAGTTCAAGAAGCTGATCTCCAGAAATTCAAATAACCCCATTAAAAAATGGGGTACAGAGCTAAACAAAGAATTCTCAACTGAAGAATGCCAAAGGGCTGAGAAGCACCTTAAAAAATGTTCGAAATCCTTAATCATCAGAGAAATGCAAATCAAAACAACCCTGAGATTCCACCTCACACCAGTCAGAATGGCTAAAATCAAAATTTCAGGTGACAGCAGATGCTGGCCAGGATGTGGAGAAAGAGGAACACTCCTTCATTGCTGGTGGAATTGCAAGGTGGTACAACCACTCTGGAAATCAGTCTGGCAGTTCCTCAGAAAACTGGACATAGTACTACTGAAATACCAGCAATACCTCTACTGGGAATATACCCAGAAGATGTTCCAACTGGTAACAAGGACACATGCTCCATTATGTTCATAGCAGCCTTATTTATAATAGCCAGAAGCTTGAAAGAACCCAGATGTCCCTCAACAGAGGAATGGATACAGAAAATGTGGTACATTTACACAATGGAGTACTACTCAGCTACTAAAAATAATGAATTTATAAAATTCTTGGGCAAATGGATGTATCTGGAGGATATCATCCTTAGTGAGGTAACCCAATCAGAAAAGAAGTGACTTGATATGCACTCACTGATAAGTGGATATGAGCCCAGAAACTTAGAATATCCAAGATACAATTTGCAAAACACAAGAAAATCAAGAAGAACAAAGACCAAAATGTGGATACTTCATTCCTTCTTAGAATAGAGAACTACACATCCAGGGAAGGAGTTAAAGTGACAAAGATTGGAGTTAAGATGAAAGGATGGACCATCCAGAGTCTACCCTACCCGGGGATCCATCCCATAATCAGCCACCAAACCCAGACACTATTGCATATGCCAGCAAGATTTTGCCAAAAGGACTCTGATATAACTATCTCAAGTGAGGCTATTCCCATCTCTGGCAAATACAGAAGGGGATGCTCATAATCATCTATAGGATGGAACACAGGGCCCCCAATGGAGGATCTAGAGAAATTACCCAAGGAGCTGAAGGGGTCTACAACCCTTTAGGTGGAACAACAATATGAACTAACCAGTACTCCCAGAGCTCATGCCTCTAGATGCATATGTAGCAAAAGATGGCCTAGTTGGCCATCATTGGGAAGAGAGTCCTCTTGATCTTACAAACTTTATATGCCCCAGTACAGGGGAACGCCAGGGTCAAGAAGTGAGAGTGGGTGGGTAGGGGAGCAGGGTGGGGGGAGGGTATAGGGAACTTTTGGGATAGCATTTGAAATGTAAGTAAAGAAAATATCTAATAAAAAAAAGAAAAAAAACAGAACAAGACAACAATGGGAAAAAAAAGAAAATAAAGTCATTAATGTAATGTAATATAATAAATACAAATGGTAAAGTAAAAACATTGAAATAGGACAAAACAAACCGGAGGAAAAGAGCCGAAGAGAAGGTACAGTAAACAGATACAGATGCTTGTTGTCACTCAGAAATCCCACAAATACACAAAACCATATGTCTTCTTAAGGATCAGGTAGGAAGTTTATACTCCTGGGGTGATTAAGTGTAATGTACAGCGTCCCTTGCCTTACCTCTAGGAAAATAACAGAGCTTACAAATGACTGCTCATTCTTATTAGGAGCCAAAGGAATACTGAGTATACCTTCATTCCTGATAATGATGAGACAAAAGGGCATCATGAGGCAAGTATAAAGGTCATGCTGAAGGTCATAAAGGAGGGTTTCAGGGCAGATACAATGGCTCTTGGGCATGGGCCTTCTGCCCCCCCCCCCCCCAAATAATAAGCTGGACCCTAGAATCTAGGTCAAAACTGTACTCAAGGTTAAGAATTCATCAATTTTCTTTATAGTAATTCATCATGCCATTTTATATTCTAGGGGTGCAAATATGGCAAACTCTCCAAATTGAAGATAAATAAAACTTATGTGAATAACAGGTTTTCTACAATCCACTTTTCCTCCCTGATGACCCATGAATCAAAGTGTCACATTCATAACAACCTCAGTTCCACACATTCTTGCTCTTCCCCTGTGTGGCATGAAAACTCATTTTCAAAGCTTTGTCTCCGAGTATTTCTCCCTAGAAGTTGTCTGCCCCCCGAGTACTTGTTTTGAAAGTTCCGTTTTTATCTTTCTGCCCACTCACTACTCACTTTCTCTGCTGCCATGGCTACTTCTGGCTTTGTTTTGACACAATCGTTAGTGCTCAGCCTATCCAGAACGGTATTGGCCTGCCTGCATAGCGTTAGGAGAAGCAGCAGAAGTGCTCAGCACTGATGGACAGGACTGTAGGAGGGGACTCCAGTGGGTTTCACAGGCCTGCTACACTTCACACACAATTGCAATCTACCAAGGGGAAGAACAGTGAAATGCAAAGTGCCGCTCATTCTTTGGGCTGGTGAGATGGCTCAGCGGGTTAGAGCACCCGACTGCTCTTCCGAAGGTGATAAGTTCAAATCCCAGCATCCACATGGTGGCTTACAACCATCCATAACGAGATCTGGTGCCCTCTTCTGGAGTGTCTGAAGACAGCTACAGTGTACTTACATATAATAAATAAAATAAATCTTAAAAAAAAAATTCTTCCACATGGAAACAGAGAAAAGAAGGGAGGGACCCGCGTCACACCTTCCTGAAGTGTCAAACTGCCTTCGGAAATGTTCTTCTACCACAACTATGGAATCTTTGTCTGAGACATCTGCCTTAATGGTTTGGTAATGAAGAAAGGGCAGACATAGACACACTTATAAAAAAGGTATGTGTATCTGGGATCAGTGTGTGTGCATAGTTGAATGATATCAACTAAGCCACATGAAGCCTCGTTGTGTTTAATAGGTATGGCATAGTGGAAGGAATTAGCTATTCTTATAGGAGGTCTCTCTGGGGGAACAGTCTCAGGGTGTAAACAAAAGGGAGAAGGAAGCTGTCATGGCTAGATTTTCTACACACTAGTTGGTCTCAATCTTCTACCCTCAGGGAATCTCTTTCCATCATTCAGAGCCTCACTAGGGAAAGTCTTTGCCACTACCATAGGGCTGAGTAATGGAATCGTTGATATGGCCATGTCAACAATACATGACTTGGGATTTCAGTCACTCAGAGTTCCCTCTATGTCTTCCACTTCCCCTCAACTATCCCACAAAGCAAGTATGCTGTAAATCCTCTACTTCCAAGAATGCAGGCAGAGTCTGGAAGCAGAATACTCAACAAGCTTTGAGTTTTTGCAGTGTGATATTAACTACACATATCAAATATGTCATGGTACTTGTCTTAGTCAGGGTTTCTACTCCTGCACAAACATCATGACCAAGAAGCAAGTTGGGGAGGAAAGGGTTTATTCAGCTTACACTTCCATACTGCTGTTCATCACCAAGGAAGACAGGACTGGAACTCAAGCAGGTCAGAAAGCAGGAGCTGATGCAGAGGCCATGAAGGGATGTTACTTACTGGCTTGCTTCCCCTGGCTTGCTCAGCCTGCTCTCTTATAGAACACAAGACTGCCAGCACAGAGATGGTCCCACCCACAAGGGGCCTTTTCCCCCTTGATCACTTATTGAGAAAATACCCCACAGCTAGGTCTCATGGAGGTACTTCCCCAACTGAAGCTCCTTTCTCTGTGATAACCCCAGCTGTGTCAAGTTGACACAAAACTAGCCAGTACAGTACTCATTTAAAATAAACCCACATTGAATAAAAGGATTTGCACTTGATAGAATTGCCTATTATTTTGAGCCTTTTCATTAAAAAAAAAATCAGTAATAGAATTTACAACACCGTGTAAACTGTGGCCTGAGGACTAATACTAAATACAGCTATGCAGCTATGAAAGCTTAGGATTGTGGAAAGAGAACTTACATTCTGTGATCAATACGTCTCTTAGCCTGAACTCCACCGAAGGCTATGGAATGAAAAAGAAAGTTCAACTGGTGGAACTGGTGACAGAAACTTTATTTTAAAAGTCATAAGTAAACATACGCAACATGTGAATCTGCAGAGCAGCAAGACCCGTGATGAGACTGGTTACTTCAATGGCTAGGCAACAGCACGAGGGCCCTAACGTTACTGATTAATTTATGTGTGTTTCACATATGAGCATGTGCAGGCCAAAGATCAGCCAACTTTAGGTAACATTCTTCAGGAACCATTCACCTTAATTTTGAGACAGGGACTCACACTGCATCCTAAGACTCACAATTTCAGCTGAGTTAATTAGCCAGCGAACCTACAGCCTCCTACTATCCCTGCCTCTTCATGCTGGGATTGTAAGGGTGTGCCACCACTCTCACTTCTCCATGGGAGTCCTGGGATTGAACTGAGGTCCTGATGTTCGTGTGGCAAGCACCTTACGAACTGGGCTATCTCTCAAGAACTGGAACAATGCTTTCTACCCTCCTTTCTGAAATCTTCACTGCCTTGACTTCTCTCATCAGACTTGTCATTTCTTGGTAACACTCTGGTAGCACATCAGGCATAACAGCTTCAGACATTTCCAAGAATTGGAAAAAAGGTAAATACCATTTTAAGATTCTCTATTAAGGATGAGAAGATACTTCCCTTTTGACTCCTTGGTGGGAATTCTTTTGCCTGCCATTTCAGATCACGTGCACATTGGGTCTTCCACAAAAGGGCAGAGAATTTACATTGTTCCCTTTAGCCAACCTTTGCCTCTGTAATCAAGACAGTCTTGAGAACTGGAAATCCTCAAACGCATCTGCTATCAGCGTCTTTGATGATGTTTTCAAAAGACTTTCAGCCCATGATCAGTTAGGTCAGTTGCAGTAGCAGGGAACCCCCTAAGTCCTGATGGAAACACGATGCTACAGCTAGTATGAATTTTCTGTCAGAGTAAGTTTCACAATGATTTTTTGCAGTTTGATCAATGCATAGGATGTGTCTGATGTGTTCACCAACTGGAAGCAAATTTTCAAAATGGCTTTAACATTGGAATGTTGCCATTTGGTTCCTAGAGTTGCTTTTTTTTTTTTTTTGTTATACTATCTGAAAATTGATTTATCAGAGCATGTACCACTGGCTGACCATTTGCTGGTATAGTTTCATCTTCTAACCATCTTACTCTTACTCTTAAGGTGTTTCAGGTAAAGATCTACTTGTCTCTTTCATCATGGGTGTCATATTCAAGACCCATTTTTCTAAATACCAACAGAAGATGGTAATTTAAGTTCTAAAAATTGCCAGTGAATGCAAGAAATTACTTTGCCACTGAGGGTTTAGCACTTGATCTACCCCTCTGTAAACAGGTTTAAAACTCTTACTTGCTAAATTATATGAAGGACATTCCAAGCACAATCTGTGTGGTCTCAATTTCAACATTTTGATCATTGCAGTACTTAAATATTCTGGTATTCTTTTACTTCTTAAAGAAAGATAGGACTTTGGAACTTGGGTTGCAACTAATCTCATCAAGTTTCTCCTACAATGTGTTAAGTTCTAGGAGAACATCATATTTCTGAGCAGTGCATGGATCAGGAGGATGTCTGTGCTCTGGATGATACTTAATGAATATTAAAGGGATAATATGGCATACTCTGACTGAATTTTGTTAAACTTAAAATTGACCTTCACTAGAAAATATTAGTTTGGAAAAAAAAAACAGAAAGGATTTAAGCCCCTTTATGCAATTTTATATTAAAGCAATAAGAGAATTAAAACCATGTTCATGGACTGAATTAAGCTGGATTAATGACGATGCATTTAAAGAGAGAAAATGTATTCGTGAGGAGAAAGGCAACCAGGAAACAGGCTTATTTACTATGATGATACTGACCCCACTGTTAGTGAATAAATATACTGAGAGCTTCTCAAACTCTTATATTTTTGAATGGAAATTTGGAAAATAATTTTTCTAAATATTTCACTAAAGATGTACTGAAGGAAATATGGATATAAAGAAATATTTAAAGTCAGATATAGAGACAAGTATCTAGAAATCTACACTCAGTAGACTGAAACAGGTAGATCTCCATGAGTTGAAGGCAAGGGTGAACTACACAGAAAAAAAAAATGGAAAAGCATAATTATTGAGTAAACACAAACTAAAAGCTCAATGAGCTTCTACATGTCAGAAAACACTGGCCGTATCACATGTTGGTAGGATTGTTGAGGGTCTAGAACTCACATACAACAATGGTGAGAATGTCATATAGTTACAGCTACTTTGGGAAATAGTCTGACAGATCTGTACATGCATGCATGTGAGTGTGTGTTTGTGTGTATGTAACAGTTTGTATATGCTTGTCCCAGGGAATGGCACTATTAGAAGGTGTGGCTCTGTTGGAGTAGGTGTGTCAATCTTCCACTAGAAGTCTTCAGATAAAGATGTAGAACTCTCAGCTCTGCCTGAACCATGCCTGCCTAGATGCTGCCATGCTCCCACCTTGATGATAATTGACCAAATCTCTGACCCTGTAACCTAGCCCCAAATATGTGCTGTTCTTTATAAGACTTGCCTTGGTCATGATGTTCATTAACAGCAGTAAAACACTAACTAAATACAGTGTGTGTGTGTGTGTGTGTGTGTGTGTGTGTGTGTGTGTGTGTGTGTGTGAGAGAGAGAGAGAGAGAGAGAGAGAGAGAGAGAGAGACAATATAGGCAATGACATAGACACTTCAAAATACAGTGTGTGTGTGTGTGTGTGTGTGTGTGTGTGTGTGTGTGTGTGTGTGAAAATATAGGCAATGACATAGACACTTCAATTTTAGGTATTCATCAAATTCAGGAAAGCATATGCTCATTCACATAGTCCTAACCATCCACAGATTTTACTAGGTTTTTGTTTGTTTGTTTGCTTGCGTGAGTTTTTGTTTGTTTTGATAATAGACATGAACTGGAAACAATCCACCTAAATGATGCTTCTCATTTAGTAAGTGAAACATGAACACCTTGCACTATAGCCACAGTTAATTTTCTAGGGCAAAAATAATATCTAGGTATTACTCCCCTTGAGTTTTTTTCTCAATTTTACCTAATCAATCTATACTTGTTTTAGTTATTCCCTTTCTGAATTAAACTCTTATTTCTCATTCTTCATGGAGGTAATACATTGATTATCTGGGACCCTAGCATCTTGTGTTAGCCTCACCAATGGATGAGAAGTACTCCATCCCTCACTAAGATCCTACATCACCAGACTGTAAAAGAAGCACTGGGGGCTATAAGAACTTATAAAATATAAACATATTCTTTAACACTGAGTCACAGGATTATCATTTTACATGGTATTTTCCTGTAATCCATACTAATGGAAATAATTAATCTATATTAATGGCATTAAACTCAGAGAGATAGCAAGTTCCAATATCAGTAAAATATTAACTGTTGAATAAATATGTGGAACTCATGGCAACATGCTGAGTCTTTGCCTATAATGTATAAATCCCTCAGCTTCTCTAAAGACTCAAGCCATACACCTTGTAGCCAGTCTTTTCTACCTTATGGGTTCTTTTTCTTCCAACTCTATTTACCCCTCCCCCACCCTTACAACCCCCTAACAGTGGATAGGAGAGGAAAAAGGATGGAGAAAATGCGGTGACATTATTGTTAGACTACTTCCTATTAATTAAAGGTGTTGAGTTCCCTGGAGGTCAGGTTTGCTCTTCAACATTAGAATAAGAAATTTCTTCTTGTTGTTGTTTCTTCTTTGTGAATGACTATTTAACAAACTGCAACCAACAGTAACCAACAACAACCAACCAACAACTTAACAATTTGCCACAAACCTCTCTGGAAGCTAGCCTTTATATATTCTCTGAAGAGTCCACAGAGTTCCAATGTCACAATATTGCAGAGACATCTTGATCTGGCAAAATCATACCCCTAATATAGCACAAGACAAATTATAGTCAGCTGCTATAGCCAATCTGAAGTATCCCCATATTCTACATCTGGGATTAAAACAAAAACATAATCCCATAATACAACAAACAGATCTCGTATATTTCCAGAACAGACTAGGGGAAATGCTGATAGTGCTTAAGAATTATTCTGTGAGAAAGGTTGTGAAATGTAGATTGGGCCAGAAGAGAGCAAGTCAATATTTATTTATTTGTTTGTTTGTTTGTTTATTTATTTATTTATTTATTTATTAGTGGAGCAGAATATTTTAACTTGGGATTTTGTCCCTTAAACTCTAGTGTTTAATTTTCCCAGGTGAATGTAGAAAGACAACAAATATACAGAAGTTAGCCTTAATGATTTCAGAATATAATGATTTTAGAAGACAAGATCCATTAGTTTAAAATATAAGCAATTGGATTGGTAGTAAAGTGTCAGTATAGGTAAACATACCCTGAAACAGATGGTAGCTGATTCTTGGACACAGAATAGAGAATAAAATTACCATCACAGCCTGAAGCTAAAAAAAGTTCAGGACAAATTTGGAGCCATCCAGAAGCTTTAATATACCCTAATGCTTCATATTCCTAATTAGTTCCCTTTCTATTCGATCAAAAAGAAATGCAGAGTTCTTTCCACCCACACTAGTCTCAGTTTAGAATTCATTACATTCTAAGCATAAAAACGTAATGAATTTGCTTCTTATTTGTAATGAGTTTATAATTGATTTTTAATTTTTGAAAATTGATGTTAATTTTTATGAAAATATTTATTTTTATACTTCGATTTGGAACAATATATTCAAATTTTGTCTCAAAAGTTTATTGAGGAGACTATAATGGCTTAAAATTTATTCTAGAGAGATCAAAATGTGCTGAGATTTAAGTAGGATTAACCTTTACTAATGGGGTTATTTCCAAACACAATGGCGGTTCATTTTCAAAGTACAAACATGCTTCAAATGGAGTTTTCTCATTTTGTAGCAGACTTCTTAGTCTTCCAGAAGTCCTCATGATTCATACTGACAAAAACCAGATGAAAACAATTTGCCTGGAAGAAATCTGGCTAGGACTTCTTTATACATTTAGGGACTCATTCTCAAGATAATTATATGCCATGTGGGTACTTCTACCTAGTTTATAGTCAGATTTTAATCATTCAGCTCTCCAGTGTAGGTTAAAAATTCTATTTACCAAAAAATACAGTCATTTGGATAATGAAATAGGCAGATCAATACACCCCCTCCAAGAATTTTTTCTTAAGCTTTAGGTACTTCAAACACACTGAATATATGGTAATGAAAAAAATTAAGGTTCCTAATCCATTGGCTGACATGGATTTGGAGGGATTATCTAATCACATCCAATGCAGTCACAAAGGTCCTTATCGTGAGAAAGAGGCAGAAGACTCAATCACACACAGAGAGATCCTGGAGAAGCTAGGCTTTGATATTGAAAGAAGGGGTCATGAGCGAAGGGTGAAGCCAAAGGATGTTGTCTTCCAGCAGCAGAAGCAAACAGCAAACAAATAAACAGCAAAACCAAGAAAATACTCCTATTTAGAGACTCTGTCAGAACAGCCATTCAGATACCACCTTGATTTCACCTGCTGAACCACAACTGGAACATCTGTCCTTGAACATTATAAGAAATTTCCTGTGTGTTAGTAGCAAATCCCTTTAATCCCAGAACATGGGAGTCAAAAGTAGGTAGATCTCTGAGTTTGTAGGACAACACAGAGAATCTCTGTCTCAAAACAATTATAAAAAAATTCAAGTTATTAAAGCTTCTACCTTTAAGGTCATTTATTATAGCAGCAATAAGAAACTAGTACTGATCACATACATGATAGAATCCTAAGATGCCATCTACACCCACTGATATCAATCAAGCCTATATTTCTCTCTTCAATAATTAATATTGACCAGGGTGTTGAAAAGGGAAGTGAAATTGATCCTAGTCTTCAAAAAGTCTCATTTATCATAGTAACAGAGTCATAAAGCAAAGTGTATAAAACATTTATTTTTAAAATTAGGTTTAATTTCCTTATCACATATAGCAACCTGGATCTCACCCCCAAACAAAACAAAAACCAAACAAACAAGCAAACAGCAAAACAACCGCTTGGCCCTCTGTTCCATAATTCCTCTGAATAGTGAGAAAAACGCATTGACTGATTGTAGCTGAAGAAGGGAGACAGAGCTCTTGAATACCATCCCCAACAACATCTAAGTCTTCTGCTCTGAGATGGACTTTACTGATGAAAAGCCAGAGGACAGACCACATCACAGAAGGCCACTGCAATCATAGGTGAGTTTAGCTAGTGGTGATATTGTGAAGTCAGCTAACTTTGCTCCATATTTTGACCCTTTCTGGAGTCTTTCTTTCAAAATTCACCTCTCTCTTTTCCTGGAAATTCTCTTGATTTCCTCCCTGATTTCTTCATTTGATTGAATACAGTATTTAGTACTCAAATTTATTTGCTTGATGTTATGCCTTAAAGCATCTTAGTAGTGACCAATACAAGGTTCTTTTTTTTTTTTTTTTTTTTTTTTTTTGGTTTTTCAAGACAGGGTTTCTCTGTATAGCCCTGGCTGTCCTGGAACTCACTCTGTAGACCAAGCTGGCCTCGAACTCAGAAATCTGCCTGCCTCTGCCTCCCGAGTGCTGAGATTAAAGGCGTGTGCCACCACACCTGGCCATTACAAGGTTCTTGCTAAAGGAGTTCATTACTGCAGGTAAACTACCACACAGAATGATCATATGTTGGAAAGAACTATATACAAAGTTTTAATCAAAGCCAAGAGGAGCTGGCTAATCTGGTACATACCTGAAATCCCAGCAGTTGGCAACTGTAGCAGGAGAGTTCCAAGCTCAGGGCCAGCTGGACCACATAGTAAAATCTTTTAAAAGTGAAAGCAGAAACTAAATAAGAAAACAACTTGCCAAGAGTCAGTCTTAATAGGAAGTTCTGAGGCTAGCCATTCCCATCAGAGCTATGGAAAAGTGGAAAACAAAAGCAACATAAGATTATATTTCATTCAAAGTATGATGTATTTCAATAGTGAAACATACTAACAAACAATTAACAATTTTGAATGTAATAAAGAAAAGCAAAAATAAATATAAGGGTGACATGTATCCAGAAAAGAAATTGTCTCTGCAAAGCCTAGTAGATGTTGGCACGAAAAACTTAGAAAATAAACACCTTCTTGTGAGGACAACTAAGCCTTATAACTGAATTTAGAATTATCTCCAACATCAGCTAATACAATTTTCTCTCTACTTCCTTTTTGCCAACTGATTTGGAAATTATGCTCTTCAAATTACTCGCAACTCCATTACTGAGCATGTAGTCTTTTATAATTGTTATAATGCACTTCAGATGTTTTTAAACTGCTTTTCTCCTCTTCATTGTGCAGTGACCTTAGAAATAATTTTCTACATGGAAGGCAAAAGATTTGTTTTTCATCCAACTAAATAACTTGCTAAATAGCTCACCAAATGGTTGTTAATTTTAATTCATTATTCAATCACTAATTCTTTGACAGATTCATTGGCTCCCAGCCAATCTACTTTACTGGATAGAAATTTTTCTGGTAGAACAAATGGAAATGATAATTTTACTATTTATATCATTACATTAATATTTTATGATGTTCAACCAACAAATACAAAAATACTTAAAGCACAAAACTTTCTATTAAGACTGTGGATTTTTAGGATCACAATTTCGTCATTAGTCTCAAAACGTCCAATGAGCACATAGGAATATGAGCTTAGTGTGTTTCCTTTCATTATGAGGGGAAATTGTTAAATGAAACACAGATCTAATGACTTTTCAAGTGTTCTAACTTAGGTTTCAGAAGTCCAAAAGAGCAAGCACCATTATAAAAACTCTTGTGGATGGATGATAACTCAGAGAACAAAGTGGTCATAGGCAGCCTGCTGTGAAGGAAAGGCAACAGATAAAAGGGAGCAAGGGCCAGGGGGAGGAAATAACCACAAGAAGGCAATGGGTATTTTTATAGTAAAATAACAAATAAATGAATATTGTTGAAGGAATACATCATTTCAACATATTTATTCATTGAATGCTTTACTGAAATTACCACAAATCATATTTGTAGTAAGAATAGTCAAATGGCTTCCACTCGGGGCCACCCCTGCCATCTTCCTTCTGAGCTCAGTGGAGGCCTCTAAGGGCTCCAGAGTGCTCTCCACACCACAGGACCTCGGGATCACCTCGGAATCACAGGTGAGTGGAACGCAACATTAGCTCCAAAGAATCCTAGATGGTCTTGTGCCAGCAGGAACAGGGACAGAGGAACCCCACCCAAACAGAGGCTGGGATCCATTCAGGTTGGGGCTAGCCCCACCATCTTCTGTGTGAACATGGCTGAGGGCGTCTAGGGTACCAGAGGACTCTCCACACCACAGGAACCCTAGCACACCCAAGACTTCCTAATCACCTGAGAGCACATGGGTAATAGAAGCAACAGAGCTTCTTGGTCAGGGTCCCATCAGGCTTTCATTCTCAGCCAGGAGGCAGAGCTGAGACCCAGAACCCTAGGCACATTCCTTGTTAGAGGAGAGTTGTCCTACAGGAAGAGTTCTGATCTCAGAACTCAGGAGGTGGATCAGAGCTCCAGACTGCTGGACACCTGCCCTGAAAGAGGAGAGCTTGCCTGCAGAGAGTGCTCTAACCACTGGAACTCAGGAGAGAGATAGACTCCCAGGACAGCTGACAGAGGCTAAAAGAATCACAGGAGGATGAAGCTCCAACCAGAGACAGCTTGAACATTAACACCAGAGATTTCCAGATGGTGAAAGGCAAATGTAAGTATCTTACTAACAGAAACCAAAAACACTGGGCATCATCAGAACCCAGTACGCTGAAGACAACGAGTCCTGGATACCCCAAAACACACCCAAAAAGCAAGACGTGAATTTAAAATCATATATCATGATGGTGGTAGCAGATTTTAAGAAGGGCATTAATAACTCACTTAAAGAAATACAGGATAGCTGGGCTTGGTGGCACACGCCTTTAATCCCAGCACTTGGGAGGCAGAGGCAGGTGGATTTCTGAGTTCCAGGCCAGCCTGGTCTACAGAGTGAGTTCCTAAACAGCCAGGGCTACAGAGAAACCCTGTCTTGAAAAAAAAGAAAAAAGAAAAAAAGAGAAAAGAAAAAAAAAAGAAATACAGGATAACACTGCTAAACAGGTAGAAGCCCTTAAAGAGGAAACACAAAAATCCCTCAAGGAATTACAGGAGATCACTACTAAACAAGTAGAAGCCCTTAAAGAACTACAGGCAAACATTGCTAAACAGGTAGAAGAAACACAAAAATCCCTTAAAGAATTACAGGAAAACACAACCAAACAGGCAATGGAATTGAACAAAACAATCCAAGATCTAAAAATGGAAGTAGAAACAATGAAGAAAACCCAAAGTGAGAAAATTCTGGAGATAGAAACCCTAGGAAAGAAATCAGGAACCATAGATGTGAGCATCAGCAATGGAATTGAACAAAACAATCCAAGATCTAAAAATGGAAGTAGAAACAATGAAGAAAACCCAAAGTGAGAAAATTCTGGAGATAGAAACCCTAGGAAAGAAATCAGGAACCATAGATGTGAGCATCAGCAACAGAATACAAGAGATGGAAGAAAGAATCACAGGTGCAGAAGATAAGGAACATGGAAACAACAAAGAAAATGCAAAATACAAAAAGATCCTAACTCAAAACATCCAAGAAATCCAGGAAACAATGAAAAGACCATACCTACTGATAATAGGGGTAGATGAGAATGAAGATTCTCAACTTAAAGAGCCAGCAAATATTTTCAATAAAATAATAGAAGAAAACTTCCCAAACCTAAAGAAAGAGATGCCCATGAACATTCAAGAAGCCTACAGAACTTCAAATAGATTGAGCCAGAAAAGAAATTCCTCCCTACACATAATAATCAGAACAAAAATGCACTAAATAAAGACAGAATATTAAAAGCAGTAAGGGAAAAAATTCAAGTAACATAAAAAGGCAGGGCATTGAGAATTACTCCAGACTTCTCACCAGAGACTAGGAAAGCCAGAAGATCCTGCACAGATGTTATACAGACCCTAAGAGAACACAAATGCCTGCCCAGGCTGCTATACCCAGCAAAACTCTCAATTACCATAGATGGAGAAACCAAAGTATTCTATGACAAAATCAAATTCGCACAATATCTTTCCATGAATCTAGCCCTTCAAAGGATAATAAAGGGAAAACACAAACACAAAGATGGAAACAACACCCTAGAAAAAGCAAGAAAGTAATCCATTAACAAAAGTAAAAGAAGACAGCTCAGGAACAGATTCCCAACTTTAATAACAAGAATAAAAGGAAGCAACAATTACTTTTCTTTAATTTCTCTTAACATCAATGGACTCGATTCCCCAATAAAAAGACAGAGTAATAGACACAAACAGGACCCAACGTTTTGATGCTTACAGAAAACCCACCTCAGGAAAAAAGACAGACACGACCTCAAGCAAAAGGCTGGAAAACAGTTTTCCAAGCAAATGGTCCTAAGAAACAAACTGGAGTAGCCATTCTAATATTGAATAAAATTATAAAATTGACTTCCAACCCAAAGTTATCAAAAAAACAAGGAGGGGCACTTCATACTCATCAAAGGTAAAATCTACCAAGATGAACTCCCAATTTTGAATACCTATGCTCCAAATGCAAGGGCAGCCACATTATTAAAGAAACTTTAGTAAAGCTCAAAGCACACATTGCACCTCAAGTATAATAGTTGGAGAGTTCAAAACCCTACTATCACCGATGGACAGATCCTGGAAACAGAAACTAAACACAGACACATGGACACTAACAGAAGTTATGAAACAAATGGATTTAATAGATATCTACAGAACATTTTATCCTAAAACAAAAGGTTATACTTCCTGTTCAGCACGTCATGGTACCTCCTCAAAAACTGACCATATAATTGGTCATAAAACAGGCCTCAACAGATACAAAAATACTGAAATTATCCCATGCATCCTATCAGATCACCACAGACTAAGGCTGATCTTCAATAGCAACATAAATAGTAGAAAGCCAAAATTCATATGGAAACTGAACAACACTCTACTTAATGATTCCTTGGTCAAGGATGAAATAAAGAAAGAAATTAAAGACTTTTTAGAGTTTAATGAAAATGAAACCACAGCATACCCAAACATATGGGACACAATGAAAGCAGTCCTAAGAGCCCTGAGTGCCTCCAAAAAGAAACTAGAGAGAGCATACACTAGCAGTCTGACAGCACACCTAGAAGCTCTAGAAAGAAAGGAAGCAAATTCACCCAAGAGGAGTAGATGGGAGGAACTAATCAAACTTAGGGCTGAATTGAAGCAAGTGGAAACAAAAAGAACTATTCAAAGAATCAACCAAACCAAGAGCTGGTTCTTTGAGAAAATCAACAAGATTGATAAACCCATAGCCAGACTAACTAGAGGGCACAGAGAGAGTATCCTAATTAACAAAATCAGAAATGAAAAAGGAGATATAATGAGAGATCCTGAGGAAATCCAAAACATCATCAGATCCTTCTACAAAAGTCTATACTCAACAAAACTGGAAAACCTGGATGAAATGGACAACTTCCTAGACAAATACCAGGCACCAAAGTTAAATCAGGATCAGATTAACAATCTTAACAGTCCCATTTCCCCTAAAGAAATAGAAGCAATCATTAATAGTCTGTACCAAATAAAGGCCAGGATCAGATGTGTTTAGGGCAGAATTCTATGAGACCTTCGAAGAAGACCTAATTCCAACTCTACTGAAACTATTCCATAACATAGAAACAGAAGTTACTTTACCCAATTCATTATATAAAGCCACAAATACTCTGATACCTAAACCACACAAACATCCACCAAAGAAAGAGAACTTCAGACCAAGTTCCCTTATGAATATCAATGCAAAAATACTCCATAAAATCTTTGCAAACTGAATCCAAGAACACATCAAAACGATCATTCATCATGACCAAGTAGGCTTCATCCCAGGCATGGTTTAATATATGGAAATGCATCAATGTAATTCACTATATAAACAAACAGAAAGACAAAAATCACATGATCATCTCCTTAGATGCTGAGAAAGCATTTGACAAAATCCAACACCCATTTATGATTAAAGTCTTGGAAAGATCAGGAATTCAAGGCCCATACCTAAATATAATAAAATCAATATACAGCAAACCAGTAGCCAACATCAATGTAGATGGACTGAAGCTGGAAGCAATCCCACTAAAATCAAGGACTAGACAAGGCTGCCCACTTTCTCCCTACTTACTCAATACAGCACTTGATGTCCTAGGCAGAGCAATTCGACAACAAAAGGAGATCAAGGGGATACAAATTGGAAAGGAAGAAGTCAAAATATCACTATTTGCAGATGATATGATAGTATATAGAAGTAACCCTAAAAATTCCACCAGAGAACTCCTAAACCTGATAGACAGCTTCAGTGCAGTAGCTGGATATAAATATAACTCAAACAAATCAGTGTCCTTTCTCTACACAAAGAATAAACAGGCTGAGAAAGAAATTAGGGAAACAATACCCTTCACAATAGTCACAAGTATAAAATACCTTGGAGTGACTCTAAGGAAGTACAAGATCTGTATGACAAGAACTTCAAGTCTCTGAAGAAAGAAATTGAAGAAGATCTCAGAAGATGGAAAGATTTCCCATGCTCATAGATTGGCAGGATTAATATAGTAAAAATGGCTATCTTGCCGAAAGCAATCTACAGTTTCAATGCAATCCCCATCAAAATACCAACTCAATTCTTTACTGAGATAGAAAGGGTAATTTGCAAATTCATCTGGAATAACAAAAAACCTAGGATAGCAAAACTATCCTCAACAATAAAAGAACCTCTGGTGGAATCACCATGCCTGACCTCAAGCTGTACTACAGAGCAATTATGATAAAAATGGCATGGTACTGGTACAGTGACAGACAGGTAGATCAATGGAATAGAATTAAAGACCCAGAAATGAACTCACACACCTATCATCACTTGATCTTTGACAAGGGAGCTAAAACCATTCAGTGGAAAAAAGACAGCATTTTCAACAAATGGTGCTGGAAAAGCTGGCAGTTATCATGTAGAAGAATGAAAATTGATCCATTCTTATCTCCTTGTACAAAGCTCAAGTCCAAATACATCAAAGACCTCCACATAAAACCAGTGACATTGAAATTTATAGAGGAGAAAGTGGGGAAAAGCCTCAAAGTTATGGGCACAGGGGAAAAATTCCTAAACAACAGCAATGGCCTGTGCTGTAAGATCAAGAATCTACAAATGGAACCTAATAAAACTGCAAAGCTTCTGTAGGGCAAAAGACACTGTAAATAAGACAAAAAGGCCACCAACAGATTGGGAAAGAATTTTTACTAATCCTAAATCTGATAGGGAACTAATATCCAATATAAACAAAGAGCTCAAGAAGCTGAACTCCAGAAATTCAAATAACCCCATTAAAAATGGGGTACAGAGCTAAACAAAGAATTCTCAACTGAGGAATAACGAAGAGCTGAGAAGCACTTGAAAAATTGTTCAAGATCCTTATTCATCAGGGAAATGCAAATCAAAACAATCCTGAGATTCCACCTCACACCAGTCAGAATGGCTAGGATGAAAAATTTAGGTGAGAGCAGATTCTGGTGAGGATGTGGAGAAAGAGGAACACTCCTCCATTCCTGCTGGGATTTTAAGCTGGTACAATCACTCCGGAAATCAGTCTGTGAGTTCCCCCCAAAACTGGCCATACTACTACCAATTGATCCAGCAACACCTCTCCTTGTCATATACCCAGAAGATGTTACAACTGGTAATAAGGACACATGCTCCACTATGTTCATAGTAGCCCTATTTATAATAGCCAGAAGCTGCAATGAACACAGATGTCCCTCAAAAGAAGAATGGATACAGAAAATGTGGTACATTTACACAAAGGAGTACTATTCAGCTATTAAAAACAATGAATTTATGAAATTCTTGGGCAAATGGATGTATAAGGAGGATATCATCCTGAGTGAGGTAACCCAATCACAAAAGAAGTCACTTGATATGCACTCACTGAGAAGTGGATATTAGCCCAGAAACCTAGAATACCCAAGATGCACCTCCCCAAAAACAAGAAAATCAAGAAGAAAGACCAATGCGTGGATACTTCATTCCTCCCTAGAATATGGAATAAAATATCCATGAAAGGAGTTGCAGAGACGAAGTTTGGAGCTAAGATGAAAAGATGGACCATCCAGAGACTGCCCCACTGGGGGTCCATCCCATAATCAACCACCAAACCCAGACACTATTGCATATGCCAGCAAGATTTTACTGAAGGGACCCTGATATAGCTGTCTCCTGTGAGGCTTTGCCAGGTCCTGGCAAATACAGAAGTGGATGCTCATAGTCATCTATAGGATGGAACACAGGGCCCCCAATATAGGAGATAGAGAAAGTACCCAAGAACTGAAGAGCTCTGCAACTGTATAGGTGGAACAATAATGTGAACTAATCAGTACCCCCAGAGCTCAAGTCTCTAGCTGCATGTGTAGCAGAAGATGGCCTAGTCAGCCATCACTGGGAAGAGAGGCCCCTTGGTCTAACAAACTTTATATGCCCCAGTACAGGTGAACGCTAGGGCCAAGAAGTGGGAGTGAGAGGGTAGGGGAACAGGGTAGGGGGAGGAGGGTATAGGGGACTTTTGGGATAGCATTTGAAATGTAAATGAAGAAAATATCTAATACAAAAGTCAAAAAATAAAACAAAATAACAAAAGAAAGGCAGAGGCTATATAAAAAAAGTGTAGTCAATGGCAAAATCTTTACAGAAGGAAGAAAACACATCATTCTCTCAGTCTGTTCATGCTGATACAACACAATACACAATACACAAGGTGTATAAAAATGATAGGAATTGATTTATCTTGAAAATCTGGATAGTGAGGTGTCCAATATTGATGCATAATCAGTTGTTGCCTCATAATTGGCCCAGACTCTGCTTTCAATATGGTATCTTGATCCTGGCCATCACATGATAGAAGTTCATAAAAGCAATAGGATCTTCAAGTTCTCTCCAGCCCATCCTACCCATGAAGAAGGGTGGCTCAGTGCTTAGCTTCCTCTCTCCATCCTCACACTGTTACACTGGGGATTTGAAGAGGAAACATGAACATGAAACCATAGCAATGATGATTATTAAACATTATATGTTTTACAATTAGAAATCAAGCATAATTATACACAAAAAAATAGATACTGGGAAATTCATGAAGCAATGGAAAAGATGAATCTATGCAGAACCTCATGTCATTACACTTAAAGAAGGGACGACAATCTTTTATATAACCCCACCGAACAATGTATTATAATTAACTATGGACTAGGAGACTGTGTCTTGAATAAAGTGTTCATCTCACTCAATTGTCTAGTTGTACTATATTTTCTCTAATGGTAACTAGGGTAGGAAAACAAACATTATACATCCTTTTTGTAAATTTTATTTTAAGGTCATGTCTATTCTGCATCGGGGCTTATACTTTTTCAAAATTTCAAGAAATTAAAATTTTATGCTGCCATTATGATAAGATTTGAAATATATATATTCAGATATATTTAATATATATATAATATATATGAATATATATAATCATTTAGACAATTAGATGATTAGCCTCTAGGTCACAGAAAACTCCAAATCAATTTTTGTTTTTACTTTCACACTAACACATAAACTTTATGAATTATTTGCTATTAAGTGTTTTTTAACAAAACAGCTGTACTATCAGAATACAGTCACTTAAGTATTAAGTACTTTGTAAAAATAGATAAACAGCATTTTATTTGATGAAGGAAAGAATTCTGTTATTAATTTTTATAATGATAATTGCATGCATTTGATTTCCATGAGGCTATATTATGAATATTCCTGTGTCATCAACAGCTGAATGTGTAGAAGATCGATTTATAGCAACTTTTCACCAATAGGTAATAGAAATTCATTTTTAAAAAAATCAATTTCTTTCTTCCCATGCAAGAGATTTATATAGTAAAAATACTGAGGAAACCTATTTCACTCATATCATTATAATTCAGTGTATAAAGGAATCATTTAAGAAGTCAAATATCTTTTGAAAATAATCAGAAAGATTTCATTGTATGTTGAAAGTTCTAGACACAAATAAAAACCAAAATCCCTTTACAAGACTAAAAATATAATCAGTTTTATTACATAATAAAATATAAACAGTCCAAAGCCTTCCTTAAAATTAATTTCTGAGCAGCTAAATCAAAGTCACATGCATTGTTCTCTACTTACATACAGCTATACATTTTCAATTGTTGTTTCTCAGCATCTATATACGTCTCTTTAACAAAGGCCAAAATAAATGTTTATGCTATTCTTAAGGCCAGCTGATGGGTTGTCAACTGGCCTCTTTTACTGCACCAAAAATAAATTACTATAGCAATGCTTTGTGTTTCCTGTTTCTCCTCACATCCATCATCGTGAAGGCAAGAGCCTTTTTCTCCCTTTCTGTCTGTGATCTTGATAAATCCTTGCAGGGCAAGTATCTGCTTCTCCACAGGCTATACCTGGAAGATACTAAAGTTCATAGTCAATAACTTTTCCTTGTTTTGCATTTACATAGCCAGTCATCTATGTGACAAGCAGTCCTTCCCATGCTAAGTATTACCTTATGCTTTGGGCTACAGTACTGATTAAAACAAAGTTGTTTTTAAGATCGTATGTGTACATGCCTGGATACAGTGTCTACATATATACACTATATGTTGTATTTTTTACATTACAAAGTATGTGCACCTGTGCATGCACAAGTTATAACATATACTGAGATCAGAGGACAATTTGTAGGAGTTGCTTCTATCCTGCCATTCTGTGGGTTCTGGGGAGTATCTCAAGTTGTCAAGACTAAAGCAAACCTATCTTACATATTCCTTTCCTTGCTGACCTGTCACATTAACCCCCTAAAGTGCAATTATTAGTTCTAGAGGAATGCACTTTTAAATAGGTTGTTACATGGTAAAACATAAAATAGGGCAGACATTGCTAAATTGATAAATGCCGAAGAGGTAAAGCCACCTCGTATAGAGAAGAATCCAAACCCTGTCCACTGACATATAATTTTCTAGAGACATCAGTTCTACCAACTTTGATGAAACACATGCATTTTGGAAATATAAAAGAGTAAGAACACATATCTTCTTCTCTATCCAGACACATGTGAAGGAAGGCAATAGGAGAAATGTGTAAAATGAGAATTCTTCAGGTTTTTCATTACTCTTATCTTTCTTGCCTTTGACATATTTTTATATTAAAGAAAGACCTTTTGAAAAAAGGCCTGGGGGAGAAAATTTTTTTCTGGTGATTCTTCTTCTAGAGCAAAAAGGAGATCAGATGAAATCATGTGGTAAAGGGTCTTCTTCTAGAGCAAAAAGGAGATCAGATGAAATCATGTGGTAAAGGGTCTTCTTCTAGAGCAAAAAGGAGATCAGATGAAATCATGTATTAAAGGGTCTTCTTCTAGAGCAAAAAGGAGATCAGATGAAATCATGTCGTAAAGGGTCTTCTTCTAGAGCAAAAAAGAGATCAGATGAAATCATGTTGTAAAGGGTCTTGTGGTAAAGTAAAGCTTAGACACTGAAAACAAATTTTAGCACAAATTTCATTTGAATTGCAAACTCATGAAAAGTGTCTATGATATTTTTACTATAATTATTTTTTGATTATTTTAATGATTGACACCAGTATATAATATAATATAATATAATATAATATAATATAATATAATTAATATAACCCAATCAGCTTCTCACTCCTCCCTCTATCCCCAAAACCAGTCTCTCGAGTTCATATCTTTTCCCCAAACAAACATAATTTCTTAGTTTCTATGTAGATTCCTTATAGAATGCCTTCACATGATGGAAACTATTTCATTAATATACTCACATCTACTTGACTCCCCCTGCCCTGCACCCCGTGGTGATTTGAATAGGTTCATCCTCTATAGACTCATGTGTTTGAATACTTGGCCCATAAGGAATAGCACTATTAGGAGGTGTGGCCTTGTTAAAGGAAATTGGTCATTGTAGAGGCAGGGTTTTGAGGTCTTAAATGCTCAAGCTGCATCCAGTATGAAATCAAATCAAGTCTCCTCCTGGCTGCTTTTGGATCAAGATGTAGAACTCTTGTTTCCTCCTGCACCAAGTTAGCCTGCACACTGCCATGCTTCCCACCATAATGGTAATGGACCGGACCTCGGAGCACCAAGTTAGCCTGCACACTGCCATGCTTCCCACCATAATGGTAATGGACTGGACCTCGGAAAATTTACTTCAGCCCTATACTCTTAAACATACTTTGATAAGAGTTGCCTTTGTCATTATGTCTCTTCACAGCAATAAAACTCTAACTAAGATACGTCCATCCTTTTAAAAATGTATGTGTTGGGAAGGGCAGGGTGCACACCATGTCATTCTTGTAGAGGTCAGAAGAGGTCGGAGGTCCCAGGATTAAATTCAGGCCTTAAGGTTTGGCAGCAAGTGTTTTCAAACACTGAGTTGTCTCTTGGTTCCCCCTAAAAAACCCAACACCATGGTCACCTAAATGTAATACAAGCAATTTGGAAAAGTAAAGTACAAGACAATCCATTAAAATGAGTGAAAGAAAAGCTAGACCTTCTGCTGATACTTATATATCTAATCTATAAATTATAACATTTGAATACAAAATTATTAGGCATCAGAAAATACAACTTACATGAACATGCATTTATTTGGGAACTCAATCAAAATATCTTGCTTGTCATTGCACCCTTCCAATAAAATAAGATGTTTCCTCCTGCCTTAAAGTTACAAAGGTCCCCTCCCTTTACTGTGCATATATTGACCAAATGGTACTTCTGCCTCTACAAGGTACCTTGCAACAATCATATATATCCAGCTTCACAGTGATTGATCATTGTGTTGACCACTGTGCAGCAGGGATCCATCAGCAAAAGTGCCTATCTACATCATTGTGCTGACCACACTGCAGCAACATTCCATCTAAATCATTTTCTGATCACTTTGTGTCAAGAATCTATCTACATCTTTGCACATGGATTGTAGTGATTGATGCAAATCAACAGAAAGTATGGCCTGGACTGTGTGCAAACTTATTTTTTAATGAGAGAATTACTAGGCGTATTTTTACTTTAAAAGCACAAAATGTGGTGCAAATAGTCTTAACATGAAGTCCAGAAATCCCTAAAGGACCCACATATGCATTCAGAAGAGAAATAGGCCTATAGAAATCTCATAAAGCATTTTACAGGACTGTATATTTATGCAACTCACTGGGGAGCCAATTCGTGGCTTTATTATAATTTTCATAGAGCCCAGTAACTCTCGAAATTTAATGGAATATATGTACATTTTCAAAGACCAGAAACTTATTTTAAGGCTTGTGTTTAAATATCTTCTCTCGGTAAACACAATTAACTAGTGAATTAATGGTGTTGAAGAATTAAAGAATTTCAAATGAGTGATTTTGCACAATAAAGGTCATCATATTGTTATTGTTCAAGAATTCTGCAAACCAGCCAAAAACAAATAAAACCCTAACTTAGGCTGTACCTCTTGCTCCCATTCTTCCTTCTCTTCTCTCTCCTCCTCCTTCCACTTTCTCCTCTTCTCCCTTCCTCCTACTTCTCCTGCTCCTTGTTTCCTTCTCCCTCTGCCTGTCATCTCTCTCTCCCTCCTTTTGGTTTCCTTTCATTCCTCCTTTTTCTTGATTTAACTGAGCATCTTCCAAAATTTCTTTTTTTCTCTTCTAATTTTATTCCTTTTTTTTCTTCTGATTTTTTTCCAGTGGTTTCCTTAGAATGTACAATTTATATTTGTTACTATTTAAGTTGATTTTTAAATAACACTGTATAACTTCACAGAAAACTCCAGTCCCTTACGACAGACGACCCTGAATTCCTCTCCATTTGTCCTGATTACATTGCTTATATGCATTTTTATCTGTCTACATTCTATCATGAATCAATATGTTGTATTATGACTAATATTACTCTGAAGAGTTATCTATTAGAAAAATTAAGAATACTATAAATAATGGATTTCTATTTGATCTTCAACTGTTTCTTCTCTAGTATTCTTCCTTGACATGGAGTTGCATTTATTGCTATTTTGTCATTTCCATCACCAAGACAGAGAGCCTGAGATAAACAACAGAATAAGGTTTCAACCCACAATCTGCTGGTTCTTATGCTTTGGAATCTATAGCATGTCCACATATTATGATGGGAATACATAGTAGTAGATTACAGATTGTCAGATCCCTCAAAATAACAACTTCTCTGCTCCTTGTTCTTGAGACCTAAAATTGGAAGTTAAACATGGGCTTCCTGAGTTCCTGCTAGACAAAAAGACTAGAAAACCCTGCTCTAGTCACCATGCCCTAGAATATCTGCCATAGTGAGATGCCTGCTTCTCTACCTCCTTTCTCCACTATCACCCAATCTCAAATAGGCACTGGACTTGTGATATTGCACAGTGGTAAAGATGGGAACATTGGCAATCACATTAGCCAAGAGATCTTTCCTTCCACATGGTTAGTGTTTCTATCCTCTCCCCGTTAGGCAAAGATACATAGGTAAATGATGAGGAGGGATAGATACACATAGTGCCTTTCAATTCCACCTTCAGTGTAGCTGACTCCATAATGACTTAGCATATTCTCTCTTTTTTAAACTATTATTTTTATTGTACATGTATGTATTGCCTGAAGTATAAATATGCTCTGATGAATGCCTGCTGCCTATGGCCACCAGAAAAGAACACCAGAATCTATGAAATCAGGTGGTTATATGCCATGTGAGAGATGGGAACAGACCCTCTGTAAGAACAGTGCTCTTGACCACTAAGCAATTTCCCCACTCCACAGCATACCTTATTTTCAAACCCCAATATGGACCAACAAACAAAAAATATTTGAGTTTCAAAATAGCTTTGAAGTTTTTGTGAGTTTAAATTCCTCAAATAGAAACAATTAGAGAACATCAAAGAGGTTTAAAATGACAAGTCCACAAGAATGGATATTTCCAAAAATTTAATGCTAACATTTTGAGCACCAAAATCATTGTACTATTGCCAGGTGCCTGAAATCCAAACATCAATAGAATGTACAAGTTTAGGTAGGTTGAAAAGATGCTGATAAATATATAATTATATAAGTATTAGCCAAAAATCAATCACCCAGAGTTATTGTTATAAAAATTTAGACAAAGAAAGATTTGCTTCAGTCTTAAAGGAATCTCCCCAGTAGTACAAGACAAGTTTCCAGATACCTCTTAAGCTTTGATAATAACTTCTAGAAGAGAATGGGGAATGTAAAAGAATTCAGAGGAGTAAGTGGAAAGGTAAGCCAAACTTACTACTCTTGATGTTCTTAACAAATCTCAAACAAACAAGATATGATAGCTCCATAATCAAGTCTAGGTTTATAGACAACAGAAGAGTTAGGAACGTGATGGAAACAACCATTGCTTTTAGGACTAGTCATGCTGACAAGGGCAGCACATTCTGTTCCCAGATGACTAGCTAGTCTTATAACTTATTACAGCATCTCTAAGCCTTGTGGTTTTATCTACAGTGTGTCCATGTTCAAGGTGTTCATGGTTCTTTAAAAAAAAAAAACAATTCATTTATTATAATACATAAGTACACTGTAGCTGCATTCTGACACACCAGAGGGGGCATCAGATCTCATTATGGGTGGTTGTGAGCCACCATGTGGTTGTTGGGATTTGAACTCAGGACCTTTGGAAGAGCAGTCAGTGCTCTTACCCACTGAGCCATCTCACCAGCCTGGTGCTCAAGGTTCTTATAAACTCATTTTCATTTGTGCAATAGAAAATTTAGTCTCGAAATGACTTGGCAGAATCTGTTATAGAAATCATAGGTTATTTTACTGCTGAAGAAATGTCACCAGAGTGCAATCTTTGTAAGACTCAAGGCTCTTGCCTTGGGGCTCAATTTATTAAAAATTAAATGACCATAAATTTTTATTGCTATCATTATAAGTCACAGCACCATCCTACAGCTATGTTTGTCTCTTTAAAAATATATAATGGATCTCTAATTCAGGATATTGTTATCCTTCTATTATGCTGAGATTTATCCTTCTTGTTATCCTTCTATATAGCTGAGATTTAATTTGCAGATAGAAAGGGGAAACATTGATTTGGTGTTTTGAAGATTACACACAGCTTTTTTTTTTTTAATAGAATCTTCCTATTTATTTTTATTCTTATGGTATATTGAATAATCTCCTGTCAATACACATAGTTTTAGTGTTAACCAGGCTGTAAGAATATGAGCCAGATTTCCAGGAAAGGTTTATTTATTTGTCTTACTCGTCCATGCCAAGCATTGTGTCAAGGATATAGAAGCGCCTAGTTCATGTTGATTATATATATATATATATATATATATATATATATAATGGAATTATTTTGTTGAAGTTACAAACAGGAATATTTTAGCCACCTCACTTCTCATCTCATATATAGCTGAAGGGCTATAAGGAACATCCACATCCAGCCTTTGAAGTCATATAAAATCAGCAAGAGTCAGGATGATTTCTTTTTCCTATACAGGATGTATGTGATTTTTTTCCAATTTTTATTAGATATTTTCTTCATTTACATTTTAAATGTTATCCCGAATGTCCCCTAAACCCTCCCACATCCCCCACCCTGCTCCCCTACCCACCCACTCCCACATCTTGGCCCTGGCATTCCCCTTTACTGGGGCATATAATGTTTGCATGACTAAGGGACCTCTCTTCCCAATAATGGCCAGTTAGGTCATCTTCTGCTACATATGCAGCTAGAGACATGAGCTCTGGGGTACTAGTAAGTTAATATTGTTTTTCCACCTATAGGGGTAGAGACCCCTTCAGCTATTTGGATACTTTATCTAGCTCCTCCCTTGGAAACCCTATGTTCCATCTAATAGCTGACTGTGAGCATCCACTTCTGTGTTTGCTAGGCACTGGTATAGCCTCACACGAGACAGCTATATCGGGGCCATTTCAGCAATATCTTGCTGGTGTCTGTGTTTGGTGGCTGATTATGGGATGTATCCCCGGCTGCAGCAGTCACTGGTTGGTACATCCTTTTGTTTCAGCTCCACACTTGATCTCTGTAACTCATTCAATGTGGGATTTGTTCCTAATTCTACAAAGGGGCAAAGTGTCCACCCTTTGATCTTCATTCTTCTTGAGTTTCATGTGTTTACCAAATTGTATCTTGGGTAATCTAGGTTTCAGGGCTAATATCCACTTATCAGTGAGTACATGTAATGTGAGTTCTTTGGTGATTGAGTTACCTCACTCAGGATGATGCCCTCCAGATCCATCCATTTGCCTAGGAATTTCATAAATTCATGGTTTTTAATTGCTGTGTACTACTCCATTGTGTAAATGTACCATAATTTCTGTATCCATTCCTCTGTTGAGGGACACCTGGGCCTTTCCAGCTCTAGCTATTATAAATAAGGCTGCTATGAACACAGTGGAGCATGTGTGCTTATTACCAGTTGGAACATCTTCTGGATATATGCCCAGGAGAGGTATTGCAGGATCCTCTGGAAGTAAGTACTATGTCCAATTTTCTGAGTCATCACCATACTGATTTCCAGAGTGGTTGAACAAGCTTGCAATCCCATCAACAATAGAGTAGTGTGCCTCTCTTTCCACATCCAAGCCAGCATCTACTGTCACCTGAATTTTTGATCTTAGCCATTCTGACTGGTGTGAGGTGGAATCTCAGGGTTGTTTTGATTTGCATTTCCCTGATGATTAAGGATGTTGAACATTTTTTTCAGATGCTTCTCAGCCATTCGGTATTCCCTAGTTGAGAATTCTTTGTTTAGCTCTGTGCCCCATTTTTAATGGGGTTATTTGATTTTCTAGTGTCCACCTTCTTGAGTTCTTTATATATATTGGATATTAGTCCCCTACCTGATTTAGGATAGGTAAAGATCCTTTCCCAATCTGTTGGTGGCCTTTTTGTCTTCTTGACAGTATCTTTTGCCTTACAGAAGCTTTGCAACCTTATGAGGTTCCATTTGTCAATTCTTGAGCTCATAGCACCAGCCATTGCTGTTCTATTCAGGAATTTTTCCCCAGTACCCATATATTCGAGGGTTTTCCCCACTTTCTCCTCCATAAATTTCAGTGTCTCTGGTTTTATGTGGAGTTACTTAAACCACTTAGACTTGACCTTAGTACAAGGAGATAAGAATGGATCAATTCTCATTCTTCTACATGATAAACGCCAGTTGTGCCAGCACCATTTGTTGAAAATGCTATCTTTTTTCCACTGGATGGTTTTAGCTCCCTTGTCAAAGATCAGGTGACCATAGGTGTGTGGATTCATTTCTGTGTCTTCAATCCTATTCCATTGGTCTACCTGTCTGTCGCTGTACCCGTACCATGCAGTTTTATCACAATTGCTCTGTAGTACAACTTGAGGTCAGGCATGGTGATTCCAACAGAGGTTCTTTTATTGTTGAGAAGAGTTTTTGCTATCGTAGGTTTTTTGTTATTACAGAGGAACTTGCAAATAACACTAGGTGTCTCTGTGAAGAATTGAGTTGGAATTTTGATGGGGATTGCATAGAATCTGTAGATTGCTTTAGGCAAGATAGCCATATTTACTATATTGATCCTGCCAGTCCAAGAGCATGGGAGATCTTTCCATCTTCTGAGATCTTCTTCAATTTCTTTCTTCAAAGACTTAAAGTTCTTGTCATACAGATCTTTTACTTCCTTAGTTAGAGTCACACCAAGTTATTTTATATTGTTTGTGACTATTGTGAAGGGTGTTGTTTCCCTAATTTTTTTCTCAGCCAATTTATCCTTTGTATAGAGAAAGGCCATTGATTTGTTAGAGTTAATTTTATATCCAGCTACTTCACTGAAGCTGTTTATCAGCTTTGGGAGTTCTTTGGTGGAGTTTTTAGGATCACTCAGATATACTATTATATCATCTGCAAATAGTGATATTTTGACTTCTTCCTTTCCAATTTGTATCCCGTTGACCTCCTTTTGTTGTCGAATTGCTCTGGCTAGGACTTCAAGTACTATATTGAATAGGTAGGGAGAAAGTGGGCACCCTTGTCTAGTCCCTGATTTTAGTGGGATTGCTTCTAGCTTCTCTCCATTCAGTTTGATGTTGGCTACTGGTTTGCTGTAGATTGCTTTTATTATGTTTAGGTATGGTTTCCTGATCTTTCCAGGACTTTTATCATGAATGGGTGTTGGATTTTTTCAAATGCTTTCTCAGCATCTAAAGAGATGATCATGTGGTTTTTATCTTTGAACTTGTTTGTATAGTGGATTATGTTGATGGATATCCATATATTAAACCATCCCTGCATCCCTGGGATGAAGCCTACTTGGTCAGGATGGATGATTGTTTTGATGTGTTCTTGGATTCGGTAAGCGAGAATTTTATTGAGAATTTTTGCATTGGTATTCATAAGGGAAATTGGTCTGAAGTTCTCTATCTTTGTTGTGTCTTTATGGGGTTTAGGTATCAGAGTAATTGTGGCTTCAAAGAATGAATTGGGTAGCATACCTTCACTTTCTATTCTGTTGAATAGTTTGAGAATAACTAAAATAAGGTCCTCTTTGAAGGTCTGATAGAACTCTGCGCTAAACCCATCTGGTCCTGGGCTTTTTTTGGTTGGGAAACTGTTAATGACTGCTTCTATTTCTTTAGGAGATATAGGACTGTCTAGGTCAGTAAGCTGATCCTGATTTAACTTTGGTACTTGGTGTCTGTCCAGAAATTTGTCCATTTCATCCAGATTTTCCAATTTTTTTTGAATATAGCCTTTTGTAGAAGGATCGGATGGTGTTTTGGATTTCCTCAGGATCTGTTGTTATTTTTCCCTTTTCATTTCTGATTTTGTTAATTAGATTGCTGTCCCTGTGCCCTGTAGTGAGTCTGGCTAAGGGTTTATCTATCCTGTTGACTTTCTCAAAGAATCATCTCCTGGTTTGATTGATTCTTTGAATGGTTCTTTTTGTTTCCACATGGTTGATTTCACCTCTGAGTTTGATTATTTCCTGCCATCTACTCCTCTTGGGTGAATTTGCTTCCATTTGTTCTAGAGCTTTTAGGTGTGAGGTCAAGCTGCTAGTGTATGCTCTCTCCAGTTTCTTTTTGTAGGAACTCAGAGCTATGAGTTTTCCTCTTAGGAATACTTTCATTGTGTCCCATAAGTTTGGGTATGTTGTGGCTTCATTATCATTAAACTCTAGAAAGTCTTTAATTTCTTTCTGTATTTCTTCCTTGACCAAGGTATCATTGATTAGAGTGTTGTTCAATTTCCATGTGAATGTTGGCGATCTGTTATTTATGTTGTTATTGAAGATCAACCTTAGTCTAGGGTGATCTGATAGGATACATGGGATAATTTCTATATTTTTGTATGCGCTGAGGCCTGTTTTGTGGCCAATTATATCGTCAATTTTTGAGAAGGTGCCATGAGGTTCTGAGAAGAAGGTATATCCTTTTGTTTTAGGATAAAATGTTCTGTAGATATCTGTTAAATCTATTTGATTCATAGCTTCTGTTAGTTTCACTGTGTCTCTGTTTAGTTTCCGTTTCCAGGATCTGTCCATTAATGAGAGTGGGGTGTTGAAGTCCTCCACTATTATTGTGTGAGATGCAATGTGTGCTTTGAGTTTTATTAAAGTTTCTTTAATGAATGTGGCTGCCTTTGCATTCGGAGCATAGATATTCGGAATTGAAAGTTCCTCTTGGAAGATTTTACCTTTGATGAATATGAAGTGCCCCTCCTTGTCTTTTTGATAACTTTGGGTTGAAAGTCAATTTTATTCGATATTAGAATGGCTACCCCAGCTTGTTTCTTCAGACTGTTTGCTTGGAAAATTGTTTTCCAGCCTTTCACTCTGAGGTAGTGTCTGTCTTTTTTCATGAGGTGTGTTTCCTTTAGGCAACAAAATGTTGGGTCCTGTTTGTGAAGCCCGTCTGTTAGTGTATGTCTTTTTATTGGGCTTATTGAGTCCGTTGATATTGAGACATATTAAAGAAAAGTAATTGTTCCTTCCTGTCATTTTTGTTGTTAGAGTTGGGATTCTGTTCTTGTTGGTGTCTTCTTTAGGTTTGTTGAAGGATTACTTTTTGCTTTTTCTAGGGCATAGTTTTGGTCCTTGTCTTGGTGCTTTTCCATTATTATCCTTAGAAGGGCTGGATTCGTGGAAAAATATTGTGTGAATTTGATTTTGTCATGGAATACTCTGCTTTCTCCATCTATGGTAATTGAGAGTTTTGCTGGGTATAGTAACCTGGGTTGGCATTTGTGTTCTCTTAGTGTCTGCATAATATCTGTCCAGGATCTTTTGGCTTTCATAGTCTCTGGTGAGAAGACTGAAGTAATTCTAATAGGCCTGCCTTTATATGTTACCTGACCTTTTTCCCTTACTGCTTTTAATATTCTGTATTTATTTAGTGCATTTGTTGTTGTGATTATTATGTGTCGGGAGGAATTTCTTTTCTGGTCCAGTCTGTTTGGAGTTCTGTGGGCTTTTTGAGTGTTTATGGGTATCTCTTTCTTTAGGTATGGAAAGTTTTCTTCTATAATTTTGTTGAAGATATTTGCTGGCCCTTTAAGTTGAGAATCTTCATTCTCATCTACCCCTATTATCCGTAGGTTTGGTCTTCTCATTCTGTCCTGGATTTCCTGGATATTTTGAGTTAGGATCTTTTTGCATTTTGCCTTTTCTTTGATTGTTGTGTCCATGTTCTCTATGGAATCTTCTGCACCTGAGATTCTCTCTTCCATCTCTCGTCTTCTGTTGCTGATGCTTGTATCTATGGTTCCTGATTTCTTTCCTAAGGTTTCTATCTCCAGGGTTATCTCCTTTTGGGTTTTCTTTATTGTTTCTAGTTCCATTTTTAGGTCCTGGATTGTTTTCTTGAATCTCTCTAAGGGATTTTGTGTTTCCTCTTTATATGCTTCTAGTTGTTTACCTGTGTCTTCCTGTAATTCCTTCTTAACGTCCTCCATCATCATCATGAGAAGTGACTTTTGATCCATGTCTTTCTTTTCTGGTGTGATGGTGTATCCAGGACTTGCCATGGTGGGAGAATTTGGTTCTGGTGATGTCAAGTAACCCTGGTTTCTTTTGCTTCTGTTCTTAAGCTTGCCTCCTGCCATCTGATTATCTCAGGTGCTTGCTGTCCTCAATATAACTGGTTGGTGCCTGTCCTTCTTATAATCCCAGTTGATTCTGGATTCCTCTGAGTCCAGCTTATACTGTGATCCTTTGATTGTGGGCTCCTGTGAACTGCTGGTCCAAAGATCACATGAGGAGTCCTCTATGGCTGGTTGGGGAGTGCACAGACTGTGTGCCCAGGGAAACCGGCAAGCTGGCGGGGACGGGAAGGGACCTCTGCTCCTTGTCTGGTCACTCCTGTATTTCCCCAGTGCTGTCCCCGTTCCTGTGCGACTAGATGGAACAAATGTTGTGCTCCATTCACAGCTAGAACTAAGATTGCGTGGGGAGCCCTTTAGAGCTGGATGGGGAGTGCACAGACTGTGAGCCCAAGGAAACTGGGCGCGCTGGCGGGGACTGGAAGGCCCCTCGTGATTTCTTTATTGATCTCTTTTTAATTCTTTTCAAAAAGTATTTTCAACTTTTTATGATTAGATAAGGGAGGTAATCTGTTGTTTTGAACCTCATATAAAAAAAATCTCTGTGGAACAGATCTTGTAACATGGTGATCACTAGTTTGAGCTGCCTGTCTCCACATCATCTTTCTTGCTGTCTCAAACTTTGATAGCTCACATGAGCAAAATACAGAGGTAGATTCTCAAGTTAATGACTTCAAATGAGTAACACTAATTCATTATTTGTCTAATATTTTTGTTATAATTGTTTGGAGTCTTCAAAACCATTTGAATAAACAACCCAGATCTTTGAAGCAGTGAGGGACCAATGCAAAGCAATATTTAATTTGAAGTTTTAAATGAATGTCCTGCTAGAGACAGATTTCAAAAGTATACATTACAGCCAGGCATGGTGGTGCACACCTTTAATCCCAGCCCTCGGGAGGAAAAGGCAGGCGGATTTCTGAGTTCAAGGCCAGCCTGGTCTACAAAGTGAGTTCCAGGACTTCCAGGGCAATAGAGAGAAACCCTGTCTTGAAAAAACAAAAAGCAAAACAAAACAAAACAAAACAAAACAAAACAAAACAAAAGGTATACATTACTTCTCAGATGTGGTTAGCCTGAGGCTCTGTGTTTCTATCCTTCCTATGACCTTCAGTTTTTATTTATGTCCTCACTGAATTATATACATTAGATTTCCTCTTCTCACAAATGCAGTGTCATTTTCCATCAGGAATGAAATCCCACTAACCCTGCCAAGTATGTCATCCTTTTCAATTTTGAGCTCTTTCTCGTCTTAAAACTGAAGAGTGTTGCGGTAAATCTCTCCAACCTAATTATGCCCTGGCAATGAAAACACAACACAGTTAATATGATTACATGTTGTGTCCCAAGATCTACCGTACACTACCATATTCCACATCTATGAGACCCCTTTAGAACTTGTGGTTTCTCCAGACCATGTGCTTCTGCTCTGCTTTTCTTCTTTCTCCTCCTCTGCATCCTCTCACTCTTCCATTTTCTCTGTCATCTCTCCCCCTTACCTTCCGCTCCACCTTTTTTATCTTCCCAATCATCAGCTCTCCTTTATTTTACAAATTAAGGTGGGAAGCAGGTTTACAGGAAATCACCTGAGTGCTGACTAATTCCTTGTTTGCAGCCACTAACAAGAAAATGGAATTAACATCAAATATAATTAGCCCCAGGGCTATCCACAACAGAGGAGTTTACCTGTCTCTTTTTAATAGCTTTTGCTTTAATCAACAGAAGCAATAGTCAATTTATGATGATTGACCCCATCCAAAAGGCAAGACCTAAATTCTAAATTTTATCTCACAGGCCCCTGAAACAGAAAGGAGGGGGTGTGAATGTACTGTGGACTAAGAAGGAAGAAAGGGTGTTATAGTAGAAACACAAGATCAGACAATTATAGAAATTTTAGGTAATTATTTTAGGTTAAAAGTTTCTTTTAAGCAGGTTGAGTTTCTATGCCAGAAACCAACTACTGTGTTAAGAAATTCTTCCCAGGCTTTCAAAAGACAGCAATAAGAATAAATGACAATAGTTTCTTGGGACAAGAGAGTCTGTGTTTGCTAAACCCAAGATATAAAACATGCACACACTACCAAAAATGTTTCACATAATATGTAATCCAGTAAATATGAAATCACCATAGACTTGGCCTTGTAGGACTTTAGAATGTTTATTCCTTCAGTTGCTTAGAAACAGCAGGCCTAATCCAGTTTACAATTTTGCTTTGGCTATTCATCAAATTTTAATTTTAAAATTATGCTTACCTATGAAAGAGTGGACCATGGTCATGTGTATTTGTTGAAAAGTGTTCATTATAATTTCCCTCTTTGCAGAACAATAAGGATTTAAATCCTGGCTTTCCTAAACATCCCCTCAGGTCTCCAGCCACAAGGATTCCATTAACTGGGCTTTTTTTTGTAGCAATTGAATTCTTTCTTTCTTTCTTTCTTTCTTTCTTTCTTTCTTTCTTTCTTTCTTTCCTCTTTCTCTCTCTCTCTCTCTCTTTCTTTAAACATTCATTTTCTTGTGGCATTTAGTGTGGTGATACTAGCACACTCAAATAGAGTCTTCAGGGTGTGGAAAAACTGTGATTTTATGATGTTCAGCTGTGTTCTATTTTTTTTTTTTAAACAAGGCATGCCTAGATGTATTATGATAACAGCACCAATTTTTTAAAGACTCTGAAAGTCTTCTCTGTGATGTAAGTTCCAAGTGACAGTCCAAAGAAACTACATCGCTACTAAAAACTGCAAGAAAAAGCAATCCATCATCTCCTGAGTCTATCACTATGAATGACTAAGAAAAATGCTTCCCTTTCCAACAGGAACCTTCCCTAAATACACTGCTCTCTGCTTCACAGCTGCCCAGTGCTTATGCTTACCAATAACTGACAGATAATCTTCCGGTATATAAGATCTTTACACATCTTATATATGTGTAATATATAAGATATGTTATCTTCACAAATTCCAAATAAGTAAAACAGAATCATCCTCAGTTGTGAATTAATGGCATCCTATTATTATGTATCACTAATTGGGAGAAAACTCTTCCCTGTCTAGCTTGTCATCACACTATTTGAGAAAAGAACACTGGAAAATGGAACTAGATGTCCCACTTGATCATAAGCATCTATGGATGATGCAACAGTCCTAGAGATATTCAATGCATTCACTGGGCTGCTTGGGAAACAACCAAGCCAATTTCCTAGTGCTTAAGGGAACCCTGTGGGCTTTAGCTCTGATACATGGAACTAGGAGCATGAGCTAAGAGTAAATGTTTCTATTTAAAAGTTTCCATCTCAAAGACTGAAACAGCCTTGGCGTCTTTTTGTCAAGATGGTTAAGAAAAGGGAAAAACAAAAAAAATGGGCAATGAGGTTGACAATGGCCAGTAAATGTGTAAAATGTCTGAATCACAATTGTATACTTTCTGTCTTTTCGCTACAGCAGAACGAAAAGTAAGATTTTATAAAACAGGCCACTGCACAAACAGTATTTGGATGAAAACAATTTTGACACATACATATGTATACACTCCCTTAAAGAACTAAAAAGAGGCATGAAATGAAAGGCCTGGAGGGCACAACCCCAGCCTTAGGAAGAATTGCTTTTCTTTTTAATCATAGACTACCATGAGTATACACCACACACACACACACACACACACACACACACACACACACATACACATGCACATATGTGCACACATACACAACTATCCTACCTCAAATGGAATATCCAAAATACAGATAATATATTCCTAATAGGAAGCTTGATTTGCAGAATTAGACTACAAAGGCTACAACCCCAGTTCTTGGTATATAAATAATTATGGACTTTATGACTTTGGCTTCAGTTTTCATGTGTGTGCATGTCTTGCCTCTTAGTAAATTCAAGTTTGAGTTGTGCTAGGTCTGTGCTTCAAACATAGTTCTTCTAATAATATCCCTTTGTACTAAATGTAATGTTAATGCTGTGTAAACTTAATACTTACAGAAATAAGCTAAATAGATTAAGTTCAATGCCAAATGATAGAAAATAACAGAAAAGAGAAAATTATCCATTTAGAAAAGAAAAACCCCATGGTAACTCTTTTTATTCTCAATCTTTCACACTCCCTTCTCTCCAAATCATAGTAGCAATTTGACTTCTGAAATTTTTTTTAACTAAGTATGTTCTATGTACATATGACCCTACAAGCCCTGCCTCTCCTTGCTGACCATCTCACGCAAAGTACACATACTGGAACTGCTGCACTAATCTTTAGGGAATGTCTGAAGAACATATAAATAGGAGAGATCAAATTAGGATTTCTACAATCTCCTTCAGTTTCCTTAGAAAAGTCTTTAGAAACCTGCTAGCACTAGGTCGAAAGCATATATGATCAGGAAATTAATTACTGCAGAAGTAGAAAGTGCTACAGGAATTGGACTGGGTTTACCATCCACTGACAGTTCTCCATGGCCACACAGTGATAACAGCATCAGTGTAGTGTGTGGGCCTTTCTGTGTCCTGCCATGCATCATTCCTTATCCTTTTTGGAAACACTTTTCTCATCATAGAGAAGTTGGTTCTCTTTTCTCTGATGATTTATATACTTCATATATTGTACAAAATTCATACTTCATCTGTAGTATTGAGAAATTCAAGAAATGCTTAAAACCAGCATGTCTTGAAAGCAATAAACCTCACCTTAGATATGTTTGTTGACCATCTAGAACTTGATCATCTCTGAATCACTTTTTTCATAATTTTTGCCAAATTTTTTGTTTACTAATTTTAAATAAAAGTACTGATGAAATCAACAAAATAGACAAACCCTTGTTGGAGACTGACACTGAGTCATAAGCCAAAGTTCCCCTCCCTTTCTGAGAAACTTCTGACCGTTTGAAAGGACAGCTGACAGCACACCAAGATTAGATAACACACAGGATGTTCCCTGAGCTAAGAGTAAATAGCTTGCTCCCGGGCAGTTATGCAAAATCACCCCTGCCCCCGGGCTGAGTCACAGACAAGTTTCTCCCCCTTTTACTTCCCCCTTCTTACCACTTTTTGTTCTGTAACCTTGCCTGCAATAAACAGACCTTGACAACCTTTGCTTAGTCTCCTCCTTCTTTCTCATCCATTTTTCTTTCAGGCAAGATCCCCCTCAGACCTCCTGAATAACTGAGTCCTGCGGGTCAGGACAAACCCTTAGCCAAACTAACCAAAAGACAGAGAGACAGTATCCAAATTAACAAAGTGAGAAGTGAAAAGGGAGATATAACAAGAGACAATGAGAAATTCAAAGAATCATTATATCTTACTTCAAAAGCCTGTACACCAACAAACTGGAAAATGTTAATAAAATGAATGATTTTCAAGACAAATACAATTTACCAAAGTTAAATCAAGTCAGGTAAACTATATAAACAGCCCTGTAACTCCTAGGGAAATACAATAAGTCATTAAAAGTCTCCCAATCAAGAAAAGCCCAGAGCAGATGGCTTTAGTGCAGAATTCTACCTGGCTTTCAAAGAAGATTAATACCAATACTTGTCAAACTATTCCACAAAATGGAACCAGAAGAAAGACTGCCAAATTCATTCTATTAAGTCACTCTGATAATTAAACCCCATAAAGACTCAACAAAGAAAGACTATTTCAGGTCAATTTCTCTTATGAAGAGTAATACAAACATACTTAATAAAATACTTGCAAACTGAATCCAAGATCACATCAAAAAATCTTCCACCAAGAGCAGGGATTCAGGGATGGTTGAATACATGAAAATCAATCAAATAATCCACAATATAAACTAACTAACTAACAACAACAGCAACAAAATAAAACAACAAAACTCACACCATCATCTCATTTGATGCTGAAAAAGCCTTTGACAAAATTCAATACCCCTTCATGTAAAAGTCTTGAAGAGATCATGGATACAGGGCACAATAAAGGCAATATACACAAAGCCAAAAGCTAATATCAACTTAAAGGAGAAAAGACTTAAAGCAATCCCACTAAAATCAGGGACAAGTCAAGGCTACCCATTCTCTCCCTATCCATTTACTACAGTATTTGACATTCTATCTAGAGCAATGGGAGAACAAAAGGAGATCAAAGGGATACAAATTGGCAAAGACAAATTCAAGGTATCACTATTTGTTGACAATATGATAGTATACATAAGATACCCCCAAAATTCTACTAGATAACTCCTACGGCTGATAAACACCTTCAATAGTGTGGATAGATACAAAATTAACTCATAGTAATCAGTAGCCATCCTTTATATAAGTGTTAAATGGGCTAAGAAAGAAATTAGAAATTCAACATCAGTTACAATAGCCATGAATAAAGATAAAATATCCTGGTGTAACTTGTATCAAGAAAGTAAAAGACCTATATGACAAGAATTTCAAGTCTCTGAAGAAAGAAACTGAGGAAGATATCAGAAGATGGAGAGATCCCATGCGTATGGATCAGTAGGATTAACATAGTGAAAATGGCCATTTTACCAAAAGCAATTTACAAATTCAATTCAATTCCTTTCAAAATTCCAACACAATTATTTAAAGACCTTGACAGAGCAATTCTTAACTTCATATGGAAAAACAAAAAACCCAGGATACCTTAAACAATCCTGAACAATAAAAGAACATCTGGATGTATCACCATCCTTGACCTCAAACTGTACTACAGAAGAATAGTAATAAATACTTCATAGTATTCATATAAGAACAGAAATGTTGATCAATTAAATTGAACCAAAGACCCTGAAATAATCTCACACATGTATGGACACATGATTTTTGACAAAGAAGTCAAAACCATTTAATGGGAAAACAAATTATGTGGGTCTAAGTAAATATTTGCATGTAGAAGAATGCCCAAAAATAAAGTCCAAGGATTCTGTGCAAAACTGGATAAAATAAATCTAATAGAACAGAAAATTGGGAATGACCTTGAACTCATTGTTACAGGAAACAACTTCCTGAACAGAATACAAATGTCTCAGGCTCTAAGATCTTTAACTGATAAATGGGACCTCATGAAACTGAAAACCTTCTTCAAGGCAAAGGACAATGTCAATAGGTCATAATGGTAGGTTACAGATTGGGAATGGATCTTCACCAACTGTACATCTGACAAAGTTTATAAAGAACTCAAGAAGTTATACACCAACAACACAAATAACCCAATTAAAAACTGGAGGAAAGCCAGGCAGTGGTGACGCATGCCTTTAATCCCAGCACTTGGGAGGCAGAGGCAGGCGGATTTCTGAGTTCGAGGCCAGCCTGGTCTACAGAGTGAGTTCCAGGACAGCCAGGGCTACACAGAGAAACTCTGTCTCAAAAAATCAAATACCAAAAACCCAAAATCAAAAACAGAAAGAAAAACAAAAACAAAAACAAAAACTGGAGGACAGAGCTAAATGAATACTGAAGAGAGGACTTAAAAACTCAAGAAGCATTTAAATAAATGCTCAATGTCATTATTCATCAGGGATGGAATCTTAGAGTTGTTTTGTGTTTCCCTGATGAATAACTTTTTGGCCCCTCATCGCTCTCTAAGCTTTTACCATCCCCTCATTGCTCGCTAAGCCTTCACCTTTCTTACTCTCTAACTCTCTTTCTTTCCCTTCCCCCTTCTCTCCTCTTGGCCATGGCCGGTCTCTCTCCCCCTCTTTTTATCTTCTCTCTTTCCCCCTGCCTTTCTACAATAAAACTCTAACACCATAGATTGTCTCTTTTCATCGAGGCCTCGCTGTGTTGAATGATGGGATAGGCTTTCTGCTAACGACCCGTGTCTAATCTCCTGACAAAAAGGCCTTTCTACGCTACAGCCAAGGACTGGACTAAGGACCACCCAGCGTCCTGCTCTCCCTCTGCCCTCTTCCCTTATCTCCGGGGCAAGTGCCACCCTAGGGCCCCTATTCTGTTCTCAGCTCTTCCACTGTATCCAGCGTGGGATGCCGGAGACTGAGAACCTAGTACCTGGGGCTGTACCTTGTCCACCACTTGCCGTGTGGGGTCAGAGGCATAACACAGCCAGATGCCCACCCAGGGCTGCGTGGAAAGCATCAGACAGTCCTCCCACATCTGCCTGCCCGGAGCACCAGAACTCTGGTGGGATGTGAACACTCTCCTACTCCCCTCTTCCCCAACACCCCGCAGATATGTAACCTGAAGGGGCTACCTCCAGTATCCAGGGAGGAACCCCAGTAGAGCGATAGGGACACCAACATGTGCACAGAACTTTTGACCCAAAACTTATACTGTCTACAATAAATGCAGGGACAGGGGATAGAGCAGAGACTATAGGAATGGCCAAGCAATAATCAGCCTGACATAAACCCCATTCCATGGACAAGCACCAATCCCTGACACTATTTTTTTCTTTTTTTTTTTATTAGATATTCTCTTAATTTACATTTCAAATGCTATCCAGAAAGTTCCCTCTCCCCTTCTCCCGCCCTGCTCCCCTGCCCACCCATCCCCACTTCTTGGCCCTGGCGTTCCCCTGTATTGGAGCATAAAAAAATTGCAATACCAAGGGGCCTCTCTTCCCAGTCTGGTGTTTTCTCAGAAAATTGGACATAGTACTACTGGAGAATCCAGAAATACCTGTCCTGGGCATATACCCAGAAGATGTTCCAACTGGTAAAAAGGACACATGCTCCACTATATTCATAGCAGCCTTATTCATAATAGCCAGAAGCTGGAAAGAACCCAGATGTCCCTCAACAGAGGAATGGATACATAAAATGTGGTACATTTACACAATGGAGTACTATTCTGCTATTAAAAAATGATTTTATGAAATTCTTGGGCAAATGGATGTATCTGGAAGATATCATCCTTAGTGAGGTAACCCAATCACAAAAGAAGTCATTGGATATGCACTCACTGATAAGTGGATATTAGCCCAGAAACTTAGAATACCCAAGATACATTTTTCAAAACACAAGAAAATCAAGAAGGAAGACCAGCATGTGGATACTTCATTCCTTCTTTGAATAGGAAACAAAATACCCATGAAAGGAGAAACAAAGTTTAGAGCTAAGACGAAAGGATTGACCATCCAGAGACTGCTCCACAGGGGGATCCATCCCATAATCAGTCACTAAACTCAGATGGGAGTCCAACATGGCTGTTCTCTAAGAGGGTTCACCCAGCAGCTGACTCAGATGGATGCAGAGACCCACAGACAAACAGTGGATGTAACTTAGGGACACTTTTGGAAGAGTTGGAGGAAGGATTTCAGGCCCTAGAGGGGATAGAAACTCCACAGGAAGACCAAGAAAATCAATTCACCTCTTCCCTTACAGATCTCAGAGACTGAATCACCAACTACAAAGCCCTAAGGCACCTGCACATATGTAGCAGATGTGAAGTCCAATCTTCATGTGGGTCTCAAACAACTGGAGCAGGGATTGTCCCTGAAGCTGCTACCTCTCTGTGGAATGAATACCTTCTTTTTGCTGGACTACTTTGTCTGGCCTCAGTGGGAGAGAATGTACCTAGCCCCACAGACTTGATGTGGCAGGGTTGGAGGTACCCACTATTCAGCCAGAGGCTAGAGTGTGAACTCCTCTCCCTTTCCGGGTCTCTACAATTTTCCTTGTATTCCTATCCTGTCTCTCATGTACAGATATCAATCTCGATGTCTTGTTTCAAACAACTGTAGAGATTATGTAAAAAGCCCTGTACTTTCCCCAAGTCTATTAGGCACTATGCAGAGACTACTGAAGGCTCTAATGCGCCCATTAGGCTTTGCCTGTCACCTTTAATTGTCTTCCATTTTAAGTGTGCCCATCTATAAAATGCGTGAAAAGCAGTTATCCATTTCAAAACATCTTCTTCCCTTTTATTCCCTTCTAGAACACAGTGTTTAACATGAGTTTATAGATCATTTACTTAGGTTTATACCTTATATATTGATCCCTTGACATACATTGTAAGAAAAAAGGTCAATAAAGTACTCAAGTGAAATTTCTTACACATTTTATTCATTTCATGTGAAGCTGTATCATTTTTGTCTATTACTTGGTGACATCTATCGGTCTTGTTAATGGGCATCAGCAGTAGTGAAATATGAAGTAATTGCAATTTATGGAGTATCTTTTAGCTGTGTTATTTAAGGCAATTTCTATTTCCACATATAAGATTTGGGTTGACTATTTTATGTGACAGGTTATTAAAATTGCTTTTACATTTTTATTCTCTGTGTCAAGATGAAATATCAGAAAAAGACCTAAGTGAATGGTAGATTGGAGGATATTGAAGGAAATAAACTAAACTACACCTCACAGATTCACAATAACCATACTGTTATCATAGAGGAATGAGCAGCCTCAACAGGTATACTTCTTGCACAGGGCACACGTGGTAAGGAGTTGTAAAGAATAGCTCTAAACTTCTGCAAGCTTTCACATGGTTCCAGTAACACATGGGGGCCATGGAAATAAATGCCTCACAACGATGTGCTCAGATATCCAGACACATTGCTCTCATCATAAAGCTTATAAAGTACATTCCTAAGCATTCTGAATGTAATGCAATTGTTCTATTTATTCAAACAGAAAAATGACAGTATCTTTAGTCATGAAATTAATGCAAAAAAGTCCCTCTCTTTTATGTTCAATTTCTATCTAAATGAAATCTTCCATACCCCTGGGCTTACATTTGGTAGATGTTTTTGCTGAAATTCATTCTTTAGCTAAGAATTTATGTTTTGACACCAAGATCCTGGAATGTTTCTTTATTTAATTACCACTTATATACATAGAAATATATTTGTGAAGGAATGACATTTTTAAAAAGTTTCCTGTTTAGACTTTTCACAAACTACCTTATTTTCATAAATAGATCTCATAAAGGTTTGTTTTCCTATTGAATATATCACTCTTTGATAAATCTTCATTGGAAACAGCAAACGAAGTAGGGAGTATAGAATGTATGAACCTAGCATCCATCCAAATTCCATCCTGATTTCTGATCAGTGCTCTAGTTCTGAAGAAAAGACCAGTCAGTCAGAAAAAGTCAAGAGAGAAAGCTGGAGTGTTAGTGACAATGATAGAGAGTTAGGAGACAGACTTGCATTAGGCAACAACATGGTTTTCTTCTTACAGACTCCCAGGGGTTTTTATTTCAGTAAGACTATCACGAGTTCAGTTCAAGTAACTAGAAGAAAAGAGTTGCCACTTACTGAGTGGTAGAGGGTTTACAGAGCAGAAAAAATTAAAAACTCGGTTCCTGACTTGTATACTCTGAAACTCCTTAATAGGCTTTTCCTACAAAAGGGAGCCTACAGCTGTCCTGTGGTGCACAGATGAGAAGATGTGGAAGGTGAAGAAGAGAGAACACAATGTGATGACTTGAGTCTGACATGTCTCCCATGATCTTATGCTTTGAGTGTCTGGTCCCCAGTTTGTAGCATTATTTTGAAGGCTATGGAGTCTCTACACTGCTGGGAGAAATGAATTGCTAAAAGCAGAACTTTAGAGGCAATATCATCCCTAGTTTTAGTCTAGCTCTCTCTGTTTCCTTTGTTTAATGAATAAAAAAAAAGAAATAGAACTAAAAGAAGAAGCAGATGGAGAAAAGTTAAAGAAAACACCCTTTATTAATTAAGTGAACAATCAATCAACTCTAAACACAAACACATAGTATGTTGGTGTACCTAACTTCTAAAAACAAGCACCGCACTGATTTTAACACAAAAGTAGAAGTTGACTTTAATACTCCACTATCAAAAAAAAACACCAAAAAACAAAAACAAACCAAACAGGTAATGCAGTACTTCCCAATAATAATAATAATAATAATAATAATAATAATAGTACCTAGAGTAACAACAACAATAATAAAGTAACATCTGAGCTAAGTGTAACTGTATATAAAATGGATTTAGCAGACATCTAAAGTATATTTCACTCAAATATTATAAAATACACATTCTTTTCACTCTCTATAAAATACTGCTTACTTTCAGACATGAAGTAACTCTTAACAAATACAAGAAAAAGAAAATAATTTCTTGTATTCTTTTTGCTTATAATGGAACAACAAAAGAAGAAAACAGAAAGAAAAATTACAAATTATATGAACTCATTGACAATGGGAAATAAATTATTTAGTGAAACATATCTCAATGAAAGAGGAAATCAAGAGAGGTCCAGTGGGTAAAATGTTTATTGCTCAAGTGTGAAAACCTACATTAAATCCCCAGCATCCACTTAAAAGGAATGTTGGGTTGAATGTATCTGAGACCCTGGTATTAACTAGTGGAGGCAGATTCTCAGGACTATGGCTATACACTCTCTAAAACAGTGAGTTCTCCTATCAGTTAGAGACATGGTCTCAAAAAATAAGGTAGATACTGATAAAAGAAAGACACCCAGAATTTTCCTCTGGGCTCTATAGGCACACGGGTAAGCACATCATCCTATATACACACATGGCATCACAAAGAGACCAGGGTCACCAATGTAATAATCCTAAGCAAAGGAACAATGATGGAGAACTCACCTCCATATCTATTTTCAAGTCATAATATCCACAACATCATGGTATTGGGTACAAAACAAACTTGTGGATCAATAGAATATTATAAAAAGCCCATACAGTATGGTATTAAGTATCCACACAGTTATAACCAACTAATCTTTGACAAAACAAAACAAACAAACAACCCCCCCCCCCAAAAAAAAAACCCACTGGGCAAAAAAAGACAGCCTCTTCAACAAATGGTTCCAGGAGTATTGGAGAGGAATGAACTCCAGTCTGCAGCTTTTATCTTGTACAAAATGTCAATTCAAAATAAACTGAATTTCTTAATGTTAAGACATGAAACTCAGTTGGTTTTGATGTTATTAAAGATCAGCCTTAGTCTGTGGTACTGTGATAGAATACATGGGATTAATTCAATGTTCTTGTATCTGTTGAGGCTTGTTTTGTAATTAATTATATGGTCAATTTTGGAGAAGGTACTATGAGGTGCTGAGAAGATGGTATATTCTTTAGTTTTAGAGTGAAATGTTTGGTAGATATCTGCTAAGTCCACTTGGTTCATAACTTCTGTTAGTTTCTCTGTATCTCTGTTTAGTTTCTGTTCCCATGATCTGACAATTGGTTAGAATGGGGTGTTGCTCACTATTATTGTGTGAGATTCAAATGTATATTTTGAAGGTTAGTAATGTTTACTTTACAAATGTAGATGCTCTTCCATTTGGGGCAAAGATGTTCAGAATTGAGAGTTCATCTTGGTGGGTTTTTCCTTTGATGAGTATATAGTGTCCTTCCCCATGTTTTTTGATAGATTTTGGTTGAAAGTCTATTTTATTGGATATTAGAATTGCTACTCCAGCTTATTTCTTGGGACCATTTGCTTGGACAATTTTTTCTAGCCTTTTACTCTGAATTAGTGGCTATCTTTGTCACTGAAGTGTGTTCCTTTTATCCAACAAAATGATGTTTGTGTATGCAGTCTCTAGAGAACCAAATAACCCTATTAAAAATGAGGTACAGAGCTAAACAGAAAATTTTCAACTGAGAAGTATTGAATGGCTAGAAGCACCTAAATAAATGTTCAACATCCTTAGTCATCCGGGAAATGCAAATCAAAATGACCCTGAGATTCTACTGCACACCAATCAAAATGGCTAAGATAAAAACCACAGGCAACAACAGATACTGGAGAGGATGTGGAGAAAGACGAACATTCCTCCATTGATAATGGAACTATAAGCTGGTAAATCCACTTTGGAAATCCATCTGGTGGTTTTTCAGAAAATTTGAAATAGTTCTACCTGAAGACCCAGCTATACTATGCCCAAAAGATTCTCCAACATATAACAAGGACACAAACTACACTGTTTATATCAGCCTTATTTATAATAGCCAGAAGCTGGAAACAACCCAAATGTCCCTGATCAGAAGAATGGATACAGAAAATCTGCTACATTTACACTATGGCGTACTACTCAGCCTTTAAGAAACAATGACTTCATGAAATTCATAGGCAAATGACTGTAACTATAAAATATCATTCTGAGTGAGGTAACCCAGATACAACAGAACACACATGGTATGTACTCACTGGTAAGTGGATATTAGGCCAAAAGCTCAGAATACCCATGATACAACCCACAACCATATGGAGTTTAAGAAGAAGGAAGACCAAAATATAGATAGATGCTTTGATCTTATATATAACAGGGAACAAAACATCACAGGAGCTAGAGGGAGGAAGAGATCTGGGAGGGAGAGAGGCAGGAAAGGGAAAAGGGGAGCCACAATTATGTATTGGAAAGGACAGGAGAAAACTACAGAGGGTCAAGATATTGAATAGAAACATGTAGCACTTGGGGATAGAGAACCACTAGGAAGCCCCAGACTCCAGGGAAGTAGGAGGGCCTTAGGACCCAAAGGAGATGACTTCAGGCAAAATACCCAACAAAGAGAAGATACAACCTATAGAGACCACTTACCGTAGATAGGCACTCAGATGAGGGATAGGGCAACACACACATCTCAAAATTTTTAACCCAGAAATGTTCCTTCCAAAGGAAGGACAGGGACAAAAAATGGAACAGAGACTGAAGAAAAGGCCACCTACAGACTGCCCTACCTAGGGATCTGTCCCATCTGCAGACATCAAACTCCCACACTATTGCTGATGGCAAGAAGTACTTGCTGACAGGAGCCTGATATGGCTGTTCTCTGAGAGGTTCTACCAGCACCTGACCAATACAGATACAGATACTCACAGTCAACCATTGGACTGAGCCTGATGACCCCAATGGAAGAGCTAGGGAAAAGACTAAAGGAGCTGAAGGGGATTGTAACCTTATAGGAAGAAAAATATCAGCTAACTGGACCATCCAGAGCTCCCAGGGACTAAACTACCATCCAAAAACTATACATGGAGGGATTCATGGCTCTAGATACATATGTAGCAGAGAATGGTCTTATCTGACATCAATGGGAGGGGAGATCCTTGGTCCTGTGGAGGCTTGATGCCCCAGCATAGAGAGATGCTAGAGCAGTGAGGCAGAATGGGTGAGTGGGTGAGTGGGCAGAGGAGTACCCTCATAGAGGCAAAGAGGAGCGGGGGGGAGGGATGGTATGGGAAGTTTTGTGGAGGGGTAACCAGGAAGAGAGATATCATCTGAAATGTAAATGAATTAAATGATTAATTTAAAAAAAGAACTGATAGTCGGCCATCATTGGGAAGAGAGGCCCCTTGGTCATGCAAACTTTGTATGCTCCAGTACAGAGGAATGCCAGGGCCAAGAAGTGAGAGTGAGTGGCTAGAGGAGCAGGGCATGGGGAGGGTATAGGGGACTTTTGGGATAGCATTTGAAATGTAAATGAAAAAAATATCTAATAAAAAAATTTTAAAAAAAAGAACTAAAACTCAGAGATTGTTAGAGGATGCATAAAAAACAGTGCCTCAAGATATATGCACAGAAAATGGCAAGAAATAATATGGCCTCAGTGGGAGATGACATGCCTTATCCCATGGAGACATGATGCCTCAGAGAGAGGGGATACCCATTGTGAGGGGGCACCCTAACAGAAGCGAGGGGAAGGGAGGATAGAGGAATAATTCTGCAAGTGGGGACTTGGAGAGGGAGGAATACTTGGGAGGTAAATAAATAAAATAATTAATTAGGAAAAAAAACAGGAAATGGGGTTACATGAAGCTTCAAATAACTAGTGAAGAGCCTAAAGAATAGGCAGAATATAGTTGTAGCTATATATCTGAGGGTTAAATTATAGAATATAGAGAGAATGTATAAAAAAACTAAACGTCAAAACCTCAAAAAATCACATCAATAAAGTCATATTAAATGAATAGATGTTCTCAAATGATCAAGTGCAGATGGCCCATAGGTAATGCAAAATTCTTAAAAGATGAAGATTGGATTGGCAACAGACATAAAGAAAGTTTACCACCCTTAAATGTGGTAAGATGCAAGTGAAAACAGCATTGATGTTCTTTCTGTCTCATTCCATTCAGAGTGACTATCATTAACAAAGTCAAGAACAACCAGTGCTGCAAGGCTATATGAAAAGTAGACCCTTGTATACCACTGGTGAGAATGTAAATTGGTGCAACTCATTTGGAGATGTTTCCTTCAAAAGTCTAAAGGTAGAACTTGTACATAATCCTGTCCTATCACTCCTGAGTCTGTACTTGAAGAGCTCTAAGTCAATGTCACAGGAATACTTGAACATCTTTCTTCATAGTTATTCATAATAACTAAGCTCTGAAATCATTCTAAGTAGTCATCAATATCTTAATATTAGAGCAAACATGGTATATATTACAAAGAGATTTTATTCAGCCATAGAAAACAAATTGTGATCTCCATAGGGGAAAAACAAGTGAAGCTGGATAATATGTTAAGCAAAATAAGACTCAAAGATAGGTATGTTTATATCATTTGCACAATGAATATGTGCCAAAAATTATATAATAATAAAAAAAAAACTTGTAGTGCTAGTCTCAATGTTACCCATTCATATGGAAAACTCCTTTTAGGAACTTTAGAAGCCATGCCAAATACAGATTAAGATCAGATAGCCCTACAATATTTCCAAAAGGAAGAGCACCCTGTCCCCATCCACCTCCCAAACTGACATCAGAGCACCTATTATCTGTGAAATGAACAGGGCTATGATCCGATAAGCCCTTGATTTAGGATTACTTGGGAATTCAAGAGCCAAGATGACAGGCCAGATCTCAATTCCAAACGAGCCTCAGCATGTTTGTGTTAGCCTCACCAAAACATTGGGCAACTTGGGCATGGAATGGTGCTCATTAAACCCCTACTATTCCTTAAAAGATTTATTCTATTTCTTATATATGTGTTTGAGTCCTCTTCCAGTGTTTTGTGTGTGTGTGTGTGTGTGTGTGTGTGTACACATGTATAGGCCAGAAGAAAGTGTTGGATGTCTTGAACTGGAGTTACAGATGTTTGTGAGATGCCTAAAGTCAGTGCCAGAGATGAAAGTAGGTCCTGTAAAAGACCAACACTCATTCATAACTGCTGAGCCATCTCCCCAGCTCCAAACCAGTGTCCTCTAGCATGAATTTTTTTCAATATATGTTTTCAATTTTATTAGAATTTTTCTCTTTTTTTCATTTTTATTGGTTATTTTATTTATATACATTTCAAATGTTATCCCCCTTCCCAGTTTCCCCTCTACAAACCCACTCTTCCCTAACCTCTCCACCTGTCTCTATGAGGGTGCTCACCCATCCACTCACCTACTCCTGCCTCAGTTCTCTAACATTCCCCTACCCTGGGAGCCTCCACAGGACCAAGGGTCTCCCCTCCCAGGGATGCCTGATAAGGCAATCCTCTGCTACATATGCAGCTGATGTGTACTCTTTGGTTGGTAGTTTAGTCCCTAGGAGCTTTAGGGGCTCTGGTTGGTTGATATTGTTCTTCCTATGGTGTTGCAAACCCCTCCAGCTCCTTCACTCTTTGCCCTAACTTCTCCATTGGGGTCCCCAAACTCAGTCCTATGTTTGGCTCTGTGCATTGGCAGAGCCTCTCAGAGGACAGCTTTACCAAGCTTCTGTCTGCAAGCACTTATTGACATCAGCAATAGTGTCTGGGTTTGGTGTCTCTAGATGAGATGAATCCCTAGGTGGGGTAGTCTCTGGATAGCCTTTTCATTCAGTCTCTGCTCCATTCTTTATCCCTGCATTTCCTTTTGACAGGAGGCATTCTGGATTAATATTTTTGAGGTGGGTGGATGGCTCCATCCCTCAACCAGGGTCCATGCCTATCCACTGGATATGGTATCTACAGGTTTTGTCTCCCCTTTGTTGGGTATTTTAGCTAATGTCTTCCCTATTGTCTTCTGGGCACCTGTAGGGTCCCTGGTATCTGGGATTTTATAGTGGCTACTCCCAGTTACTACTCCTCCACTGCTCCACATCTCCTTTCAAATTCCTGACCCTCTGTACTTCTCCTCTATCTCCTCCTGTATCTAAACTGGCCTCTCTTTTCCCTCCCCCTCCCTCCCTCTCTCTACTTTCCAAAATTATTTTCTTCCCCCTTCTGAGTAGGACTATAGCATCCACACTTCAATGTGGTTTTCTTTCTTCTTGGGTTTCAATTAGTCTGTCAGTTGTATCATGGGTATTTGGAGCTTCTTTTTGGCTAGTATCCACTTATCAATAAGTACATACTATGTGTGTTATTTTGTGACTGGGTTAAGAGACAAAAACATCTTTCCTAAATTGCCTAGACCAATTATTTTTTGCCATAAACTCGTTGATCTACAGAAACAGAAGCCCTATAATTATACATCTATTTTCCAGGGAAGGTACCTTGGGAACAGTGATCCACTGTTATTACTGTAGTATGCGTCCATTGTAACCAGAATGCGCTGTTATTTCCTTTTTTAAATGAACTTTAACCTGGTATGGAGTCACTCACCTATTATGTCAGTATTTACAAGTTAAGGCAGGTAGGTTGTGAGTCTGAACCCAGCCTGAGCTATGTAGGAAAACTCTATCTCAAAAATAAAACATACTCACCCCGCAAAAGGCAGAATTTTAAATGGTAGATATCAAAATAAAATTGATTTGAATTTATAGGGAAAAATGAACATAAGGTACAAAGTAATATACTCCCAACCATACCACTTTGGTTATTGGCATCCTGCATTTCTATGGTTCATTTGTTAGAGCTGAGCAAGAATTCCTACTCAGTGATAACTAGAGCTCATGGTTCATGCTAGGATTAGCTCTTTGTGTTGTGCATATCTGAGTTTAGAAAAATATTATATGCCCTGTGTGCACCATGGTAGCTAGCATCACACAGAACCATTTCACTTCACTGAAAACTACTGTGTTCCACCCACTTGTCTGCTTTCCTTTAGATGTCAATTATCAAAGAATTTCTTACAGAAGTTTGCTTTTTTTTTTTTACATCTTTAATGACATTGCATTATCTGGGGAGAGGTGGGGGGACAAGTGCTCAGTTAGACCAGTAATTAGCTCTTCACTCTAGGAATGGCTACATTGTAGACTTCTATTTCGAGCTTGTTTGGGTTGACTGTAGATTCTAATATTCACAAGTGTAAATGCTGAGAATGTAGATGATCTCTGAGCTAAGGCAAAGGGGGAGCAAAAGGGATGATGTTCAGTACTGGCAAAGAGTTGCCAATGGCATTAATTTTCATAAATGGCAGAACGGGAAAACAGGACAAGAGGTGTAACAACAGCATTGGAATAGTCAGGTGTAGCCTCCCAGCCCTGAAGCAGGCTGTTTCAGAGCTTGCTGCCACTGGAATGAGATCACCTGTGGTGTAGCCTTCCTACTTAGTAGGCTCCTTTTGTTATGTCAACTGCCACTGTACTACTCTGAAATCATGCCTCCTGCTGAGACAGCCTTGAGACATTCCAGAGATACATCCTGCACATTGCAGGATGTCATCTTCACGCTGGACCCAGGCGCCAAGAACGGATTGGCAGGGGGCGGTGGGGGGGGGATGGGCCTACCCTCTATATAAGCACAAACTCCCAATAAACTTTGGGGCCTTGAACAGAGTTTGTCTTGGTCTCCATATTCTCGACCATTCATTCCCAGACAGCTCTGGCCTCCCCCTCAGGAACCCAGTTAGCGTAGGCCGCAGGCGGCTTATAGTCAGGTTAGAAATCAACTTTTTTATACTCAAATCACTTGAGGAGGGTGGGGCTTTTCATCAGATCAATTCGATTCCTTTCTTTGTGAGAATTTTGAGATTCCTTTGTAAGATCAATTGAAAGACCCCTGTTCGCACACCTCAAGAATCACGAGAGACTGTCTTGATGCAAACTGCAAGAGGAATTTTAATCGGAGCTCCAGGAGGACACGTATCTCATGCAAGAGACAGGGGAGTCGACCACGAGGCCCAAAGGCTAGGGGTTCATATAGGGAAAGGGGGGGGGGGGAGAAAGATGACGTGATCATGCTGGATTGGTAGATTCAAACATCAGCAAGTTATTCATCAATAAGCAGCATGTGCAGGTCAGAATGTTCGCTAGTGAGGCAATAAAACTTCTGATTAATCTCAAACCTAACATCAAACAAGGGGGAAGAGATAAACAGGGAGGTGCCAACTTGTCGGCACAGACCAGGTGACCCTCACTCTGCCTGATTATCCTTGCATTCCTTTCTTATCTATCAGTTCCTGGAACAGCTCTGCAGCTTAAGCCGCTGACTTATCCAGGCCTGTCCTGGCTCAGACCTTTGTAGGCTCTCTAGTACAAACTTTCAGCGTGAATTTTATTTTAAATCCCCTTCACCTTCATTTTCTTCAATTGTATTCAATGTATGGAGTAGTTTTTTATAAGATGTGTGTTAAATTAAATGGAAAATGCAGATCAGTACTACAAAGTGTAAGAGTGTCCCAAATTGCTCAAACTTGGGCTCATCCGTTGCCTTGCATTTTAAATATCTTGCTTACGAAAGACAAAGGGAAGAAAAAGCTAAATAAATAAAGGCTGGAAGAAATAGATAAGTTACAAGCTTTTCAGACTGGCTCAAAACTAAGAACATGGGGGGGGGGGTACTATAAAATGTTTGGGAAGTGATGCATTTAGAATCAAGCTAAATTCAAACCCAGTCTCAGACATCGAGTAGCCATTGGAACTTTGGGGGAAAACTTACTAAATCTTAAAAACTCCATATTCCTTAATCTATAAAAAGAAAATAATTATTTTGATGGTTAAGTTAAATCAACCACAAAGAAAACATAGTTCCCACAAGTTAAGGCAAAAATCTCAACTACTTCTTTTTGATGAAGGGGAAAGTCACCTATTATTATATAGCCTGGTAAGTGTATATTTTAAAATCTTTTTGCTAGAAAGACTTCAAAAATCTATTATCTCTTAAACCACTGTCCTCTTTGTGTAGGGCTGATTGCTCATTGTGGCTTGATGAAAAATGTCTTCACAGTATCGATATGATTAAGCTATTCTGTTGCAAGAAATAGACACCAATAGAGAAATAACAATCTGTCTATCATTAGCAGAAATGAGTTTAACATGAAAAACTTGAGACCTCTCTCACAGTTCTTTGCAAAATTGGCCTCTGGAAGACATGATAATAACCCAATACAGATATTTTGGAGGTAACAGAATAGAAGGTTTAGACTATATATAATTAATCTTTGGATGCAGGAAAAGCAATTAGATAACCACATTCTCTTTTTGCCAGTGCCCTGCTTCTAGTAGTTGGTTTTTAACATGACCTTTCCATAAAGGAAATGATAAGAGAGATCTCACTGCTGTTTCCTGGGACCACTTTAAAAAAAAATCAACTTCTTGGCCTGTCTACTCCTCTTTGCAGAAACAGTGGCTGAGCTATAATTTTTCACACCAACAATAAACTTTTAAAATTGATTAGGAGATCAAAGAGAACTTTGAGATAAGTTTTTCGCCTGAAGCAGAAAATAGTTTACAAGATCAAGCAAAGGCATGCTAGTTTAGAGCAAAATATTTCTTGTAATATTTATTAGCCAGAGATCTCAAAACCCAGCAAAATACATTTTAACAGTTTCGTTGACTTTAATCAAAACATGTTTTAACGTTACTTCAGAGCCTTTTTCTTTGGCTGTCATGGTGTCTCTTGTCATTAATCTGTTATTTATGAATACCCAGTTCAAACACTATCTGTATAGGAACAGTATTATAGATAATCTGAAACATTGCCAATCTACCCAAAGGTGCTCTGCTCATCAGTTACTGGCAGGATTTCCATGAGCATTTTTATTTATTTATTTTATTGTACTTTAGAGATATTAGAAGGGATAGCATGTTACACCTAGATGACCATGATGAAAACCAAGCTATTGAGCTAAATGCTTCTCATCCTTAACTCAGTGCTTGTCTCTCATCACCGTGTTGGCCAATAGACAGAAGAAAAACTGCCTCAATCACATAGTCTTGAAATTCACTAAGGGAAGACAAAAATGAGCAAAGAAAAGAGTAGGGGTGGTAATATGACTCACAGGAAAGCCTTAATTTCACTCATGGAGGTGAGAACCTGGGAAGACTGTGAAGTGATAAGTATTTGCTCTGGTCTTAAGGGTAAAAGAATGTTTTTGCTGCTATGTATGGACCATATCCTTACATAGAGGAAATTAGAAGAGAAGTTGGTAAACAAAATGAAAGCCCTTGATAATGATGACAGCTGTCTTAAGGGATCAGTTTGGGGAAATTAATTTGAAGGTGAATCCAACAGGAATGGGAAGAGAAGTCAGTGATGACCTAAGTACATTTTGACCAGAACATTTATAAAGTATTTTTATACATTATGGAAGGAACAAGTTTAGATGTTAGAAGTCCAGATTTAACTTTTGAACTTATTACACTACATTAAAGTATCTCCTTGGACATTCAGTGAGTGTTTAAGTACAAAAGTTAGAAGTCAGAATTATCTACTATATTTTGAAAATATCGGCAAATTGGCTGTATTTGAAGCCATGTGACCAAGGTGTGTATGCAGCTCAGCAGTTGGGCGCTCCCTGACATGTGTCAGGATCTAGGTTCTACCTCTAGTGCTAAAGAGTAAATAAATAAATTAACACAGTAGTCTGTGATCACTCACTCAAGACTGTCCTCAGGACAGACAATTGACTGCAAAGATAGAGATAAGATTTCTAATTTGGCTTGCTTATTTTCTGACTTTTTTTTTTTTTTTGGTTGTTGCTGTTATTTTGGGTTTGTTTGTTTGTTTGTTTGTTTTCTGTGAAAAGATTGTGAAAGTAACAGTTATGGAAAAATGCCTATAAACTCCCCAGGAGTCACTAGAGAGAAATGTCATTGTAAACCATGGTGACTCTTCATAGAAAAATAGTGTTGACATGCCTTAGTAATCAAGATTCATCTCATCCTCCACAGCACTCTGGAAACTGATTTGGAGTGTGTGGTCACAACCCAGTCACATTGACTACTGGAGTCTTGCTTTCTTATTATAAAGTATAGGAACACTCTATGCCCTTTTTTTCAGGCCTTTGATCCTGACAGAATGCAAGGAAATATTACCATTGTTACAGTAGGAAGCTCAGTGTATACCTGACAACGTGGACAAGATCTACAAACTCACACTAACTCCTGTTGGATTCTGTCTTCAATATTAATGCTTCACTAGCATTGCTGTTCCCAAGCACATCATGGTTAAGAAAAATGGGAAAAAAGAAGAAGATAACGGTCCTTAATGTGTGGTTTTGGTGTTAATTTTAGGATTAGACCTAATTAATTGCTATATGGTTACTGTTTTCATGGTTTAATGTCCCAACTAATGGAATCATATCTTCCAGATTCCTTCCAGTCTCCTGGATTTCATGATCTCCCCTAAAAACAGGCATGTTGTGATCGCTGGGTATGCAGAATATAAGTCCCTGGTCAGCACTGAAGAAATTCTAGAAAACAGATATTTGACTTTTAAATTAAGAGGTCAAAGTATTCAGAAGGAAAATTGAGGCAGGTTATAAAGACAATGGAGAAATTAAAGAACCATAAAGAGGAAAGAAGCTAGTTGCTCTGGAGTGTGATATTTTATAGCCTGAGAGTCAATAGATTTGACAAAAATTCACTACAAATATTTTCTACAAAGTAACACTATCACTTTTATTGAAGCTCTTTCAAATAAGAATGATGGGTCATGCTTAAGACCTAGGGTATCTGACATATGAGTTTACCCTCCTTTTCCAGGCTGTAAATCTATACCTTCCTAAGACTCTCACAAATAAGATTATGGATGCTGTTTACAGTAAAAGAAGCATATGATGTAACTCCCTTGTGACATAGGTGGGTAAGAATATCTTTAATGTTTATCATCTGTGTTTTCATTTTATCAGGTTCAATTTCTACCCACTTTCACCTTACCAACCACCCTACCATCTCTTTTTCCAAATGAAAAGGAAGGCCCATAGAAACTATGTTAACATGGTGCCTTTGGAAGCCATTCAACTTGTGTATGTCATTATTGTTGGATGGTTGAACATTCCACACTAACATTCATGTAGTGCTGCTCTTTTCCTGAGTATAATTTCTTCTGTCTCTCTTAACACCTGTACTTAAATGTACATTAAAACTTTTTCTTAACAAACTTTAACTTTTTTCTTAATAATTTTATTTTCTTATATTTTATTTGTTCTATTTTATAAAAGAATAAATGTCATGGTTCCTTAAGAGAGTTAGTAAAAATAGAGATGTAGCAACAGACGGAAAGAGGGATAGAGAAAAGGTTGGGAAGAGAGAAGAGAGAAGAGAGAAGAGAGAAGAGAGAAGAGAGAAGAGAGAAGAGAGAGAAGAGAGAAGAGAGAGAAGGGAGAAGGGAGAAGAGAGAAGAGAGAGAGCATGTGAGAGTACACTATATACTGGAGAGAGGAGGGAGAGATATCATGGGAGAGATATAATAGCTAGAGGTTTGTCCAACTCTCTGTTGTGGGAAATTTAAAAAAACAAAAAAACAAAAAACAAAAAAAACATAAATGTGTAGAACCTGCATGCTCCCGTGCTTGTACCTCTGCTCCAGCAGCCTGGCTAGCCATGTACTCGCCAGCAATGGCTGACCTGTTTTTATCTTTTAGAGACTGACTTAGAATTTCACAATCTCTCCACCCAGCTCTCTATGTTCCCACTGGCGGTTGCTACCATGCCAACCCGGTGCTTCAATCCCCCACAGCCTTTGTGGTGCACATCTGGCAAACCCACGCTTTGCTGCCTTACCTTTCTCTCTAGAACCCAGACGAGATGCCGCATAAAGGAAAATGCAACACCCAATTCAGAAACAATGGTAACTCAATCTCTGGGCACAACAACTAAAACCTAATCTTTTAAGCATTATTAAAATTCGATTCCTCCAGTGGTGAATCTTTGTAGATCCAACATGATACCTGGAAACTATAGCAGCTACATCTTATTCCTCTGCTGTCCCCATTCCAAAGAGGAATTAACTCTCTCCTGCTACCTCTCTTCATCCCTCCAACCCAGGAGTCTCACCTCCTCCCCTAGTGATTGGCTCCTTTATTCATTAGGTAATTGGTTCACAAGAACAGCACCAGGCCTATTCACAACACTTACCCCCTTTCTGTTCTAACAAAAAACACCACCTTTCTCTCAAGTATAAATAGGTAACAACTATTACCATTTTGTAATCTATAAATTATAAGATAGACATAACACCCAGTCGATCATATATGTTATTAAGATAGAACATTGTCATCTATCCTAAATTAAAAGACTTATGATTCTACCTTGACTTATGTCCTGGATTAGATAGTATGCCATCTGAAAATCATCCTCTCAAATGTATTCTCTTAAAATTCTCGCCAACCGAATCCAAGAACACATCAAAACGATCATCCATCATGACCAAGTAGGCTTCATCCCAGGAATGCAGGGATGGTTTAATATACGGAAATCCATCAACGTAATACACTATATAAACAAACTCAAAGATAAAAACCACATGATCATCTCCTTAGATGCTGAGAAAGCATTTGACAAAATCCAATACCCATTCATGATAAAGGTCTTGGAAAGATCAGGAATTCAAGACCCTTACCTAAACATGATAAAAGCAATCTACAGCAAACCAGTGGCCAACATCAAACTAAATGGAGAGAAGCTGGAAGCAATCCCACTAAAATCAGGGACCAGACAAGGCTGCCCACTTTCTCCCTACCTATTCAATATAGTACTTGAAGTCCTAGCNTCTTCAAGGATCTAGAAAAGACAATTAGTAAGTTCATCTGGAATAACAAAAAACCTAGACTAGCGAAAACTCTTCTCAACAATAAAAGAACCTCTGGTGGAATCACCATGCCTGACCTCAAGCTGTACTACAGAGCAATCGTAACAAAAACTGCATGGTACTGGTACAGCAACAGACAGGTAGATCAATGGAATAGGATAGAAGACCCAGAAATGAATCCACTCACCTATGATCACCTGATCTTGGACAAGGGAGCTAAAACTATCCAGTGGAAAAAAGACAGCCTTTTCAACAAATGGTGCTGGCACAACTGGCAGCTATCATGTAGAAGACTGGGAATTGATCCATTCTTATCTCCTTGTACTAAGGTCAAGTCCAAGTGGTTGAAGGACCTCCACATAAAACCAGAGACACTGAAACTTAGAGAGGAGAAAGTGGGGAAAAGCCTCGAAGATATGGGCACTGGGGAAAAATTCCTGAACAAAAGAGCAAAGGCTTGTGCTGTAAGATCAAGAATTGACAAATGGGACCTCATAAAGTTGCAAAGCTTCTGTAAGACAAAAGAGACTGTCAACAAGACAAAAGGGCCATCAACCGATTGGGAAAGGATCCTTACCAATCCTAAATCAGATAGGGGACTGATATCCAATATATATAAAGAACTCAAGAAGGTGGACACCAGAAAATCAAATATCCCCATTAAAAAGTGGAGCACAGAGTTAAACAAAGAATTCTCAACTGAGGAATACCGAATGGCTGAAAAACACTTGAAAAAATGTTCAACATCCTTAATCATCAGGGAAATGCAGATCAAAACAACCCTGAGATTCCACCTCACACCAGTAAGAATGGCTATGATCAAAAATTCAGGTGACAACAGATGCTGGCGTGGATGTGGAGAAAGGGGAACACTCCTCCATTGTTGGTGGGAATGCAAGCTGGTTCAACCACTCTGGAAATCAGTCTGGTGGTTCCTCAGAAAATTGGACATAGTACTACCGGAAGATCCTGCAATATCTCTACTGGGCATATATCCAGAAGATATCCCATCTGGTAATAAGGACACATGTTCCACTATGTTCATAGCAGCCTTATTCATAATAGCCAGATACTGGAAAGAACCCAAATGTCCCTCAACAGAGGAATGGATACAAAAAATTTGGTATATGTATACAATGGAGTACTACTCAGCTGTTAAAAACAATAAATATATGAAATTCCTAGGCAAATGGATGGATCTGGAGGCCATCATCCTGAGTGAAGTAACCCAATCACAAAAGAACTCACATAACATGTACTCACTGATATGTGGATACTAGCCCAGAAGCCTAGACTACCCAAGATACAATTTACTAAACACATGAAACTCAAGAAGAAGGAAGATCAAAATGTGGACACGTCACCCCTAACTAGAATTAAGAACAAAGCACACATTGAACGAGTTACAGATATCATGTGTGAAGCTGAATCCAAAGGATGGACCCAATAACTGCGGCTGCCAGGGATCCATCCCACAGTCAGCCACCAAACATAGATACTATAGCATATGCCAGCAAGATAGTGCTGAAAGGGCCAGGATATAGCTGTCTCATGGGAGACTATACCAATGCCTGGCAAACATGGAGATGGAAGCTCACAGTCAGCTATTAGATGTAAAACAGGGTTCCCAAGGAAGGAGCTAGAGAAAGTACCCAAGGAGCTGAAGGGGTCTTCAACCCTATAGGTGGAAGAATAACATGAACTAACTAGTACCCTCTGAGCTCATGTCTCTAGTTACATATAAAGAAGAGGATGGCCTAGTTGGCCATCATTGGGAAGAGAGGCCCCTTGGTCATGCAGACTTTATATGCCCCAGTACAGGGGAATGCCAGGTCCAAGATGTGGGAGAGGGTGGGTAGGGGAGCAGGGCCAGGAGGGGGGAGGGTATAGGGAACTTTCTGGATAACACTTGAAATGTAAATGAAGAAAATATCTAATAAAAGTTGGGAAAAAAAAGTAAATAGCCTGGGTTGGCTATGAGACTATATGTAGTTTTTCAGCCCCATCAGAAATCTGAGAATGACCAACATTAGCTGAAAATAAATAGGAAGCCTAACACAGCTTCCAGAACAGAGACAAACTGTAGAGATAGATGCCTACCTATACAGCCCCAGTAAGTCAGATAGATGGAGCATGTCTTCAGCCTTCTGGCCCAGGATCATCTGACAGACCTTAGAGATACAGGAATATTAAGGGCTAGCCTGTTATATTTCGGCATAACTAAGCTGTCCTAATCTGTAAATTCTGCCCTTTTAAGAACAGTATAGGTCTGCAGGAGAGAATAGGCAATTTCTGCCTAGTGGCCACCTAGCCACAACATACAACCTCACCTGGAGGTAAGATGCTCAGTTGCTTCTTTGAATTCATGAGTGCAAAGCTATTAGGAGCAGATTTGTCTCAACAACAAGTGAATAAATAACATTAAATGTCACATTCTGTGAATTTCTAATGTTTTTGAAAACCAACTATCTATATAAAGTAATCTGGACTGTTCTCTACTAACTACTCTCAGTTATTTCTAATTAAAATATCTGAAAACACCCTAACAATAAACTCAGAACCATGAATTTGCTATTTGGCACTTATCTCACAGACTTAATCATCTCAGATCAGTTTATAACACTTACAGAAGGACTGGATCTAAGCCCTGTACTGTTAATTTTTTTGTATTAATAGAAGAAATTTATACCAATGAAAACCTTGATTTTGCATCAAAATAAATTCTGTACCAAAATAAAAAACTATGACTTCAACTTATTAACAATTAAAAAGATTTATACAAAATGAGATTATGGCTATGCAATCAATTCTAGCTATTACTCCGTTTCAATTATGACCATTCCTACATTCCCTAGAAAGACAACCTATAATAAACCCCTCCAGTCCCAAAGCCAAGGGAACTGGGGTAACGACTCTTCATAACTTCTTCAAGCTGAATATGGGCGTTGAGAAATTTTTAGGGAGGACAGGAGGGAAAATAGAGTTGGTTGGCCTTAAGAAGGCAGCACCAATGATTGATTTAGACTCTTATGTATGAGTTTTGACTGGATGAGCCTGAAAGTCCAAGACATCTGGAGTTCAAGCAGAGACTCATCAAAGCTGTATATTCTGTAATATACAAATCTCAAAATAATTTTTTAGTATCACCAAGATAACTCTTTTGTTTGATTCTCTGAAATCTAGTTCTTCAGGGGGTCTCCCTCTATCAAATCTGATCCATATAACTCTAGAAGGTGTAAATACCTTAGTCACCTTTTCCAAAAACACAAAGACAAAACCTTTTTTTCCAAATAAGCATATCCTTGAGCCCATAATTTAAAACCCTTTATTTAAACCTCTTTTCCAGAGAAATAATATAACTACAAGACTCAAAAATCACACCCATTTTGAAAATTAAAACAATCTAAAACAAATGGAGTAAACTAAGATACTAGGCCTTTCCTAACTTCCAAGCAGGAAAAGACACTCAGTATTCCCATGGAACCCACGTTAGTAGAATATGAGCTTCCTGTGGCTGGTTAAATAATCTATACCATCTTTTCATTTGGCTCTCTGCCCAGAGCCAGAGACATATTTTATTAATATCTGTATAATATCTGTCTGTTGAACTCTCTACCTGGAGCCACAGACATAAATAATTAATATCTGTTCAAAGCAGGCAATGATTATCACTTTACTCTCTACTCTGGAGTCAGTGACTAATATTCCCTATCCTAGTTCAAATTAAAACAATACAAAACAAATGAAATAAGCTAAAATATTGTATGTGTCTATACTTAGACCTTTCTGATATTGCCACGAGGATATAAAACCCAATATTCCCGAGGATCCCATGTTAGACAGAATGTGAGTATCCTGCAAGGCAAGTAAAGCAATTTTTATGCCATCTTATGCTTCAGCTCTCTGCCTAGAGCAGTAAACTTGTTATATCATCTATCTGTTCGTCTTTCTGCCTGGAGCGACAGACATTTATTTTATTAATACCTGTTCACTGCCCTCTCTCCTTGAAGTCAATCAATAATTTTCCCTATCGTAGTTCTGAACCACAGGTGAAATTCCCCATGTTATTCGAACAAAATCTATATATAAATTTATCCTAAAAGTAAATAATGCCAGTTTTATAATTTCATAGCTCAATCAATCTCTGCCCCAAGAAGTAGGCAACTTCCATTCTATGGCTCTCTGACTCAGAGCAGCCTGCATTCTACACAGCAGGGTACCTCAGAGCCTGCCAGCAGTTTCAATTCCTGCATTTGAGTCCACTTGACTCATCTCACATGACTTGTCTCAGTGCTACCCAGCTACGGACTTTATTTATGCTTATGTGTGTATAAGAGAGAGTGTGTGTGTGTGTGTGTGTTTGTATGAGAGAGTTTTCCAACCTCTAAATATATGTGCATGCCACACATAAACAGCCATGCCACACAGACATATACTTACATCATCTACTTACACACACACACACACACACACACACACATACAAAGCAATATAATCAACATTTTACAAATAAATATATATTTCAAGTCAGTTTGATTTTAAAGGCAAAAGATATATTTACCTAAATGGTGCAATTATAAATTTGAAACATTTATTGTAATAAGTATGCATTATTTTGTATTGAGAAAATGTTACTTTGAACAAGAAGTATAACATACTTTAAATAGTAGAATAATGTTGCAAACAACAGTATAAAGGCAATACAACATTTTTGTCCTTCATATATTAGTGTACATTATAACTAATGTCTAGTATACCTCTATTTACAAGTAAATATCTTTTGATTATGCTTGTTTTTCTCATTTTCATGGAACCTTGACTTGGGTCAGATGCCTGTTTCATTGGTCTAAATGAATTTGCCATAATTTTTATTTATTCTAAACAAAACAAGGTATTTTCTGTATTTGTTCCTCAGTAGGGCCAAACCCAAAAGCTAAGAAGTAAGTGATTCAAACGCAGTGAGAACCAGATGTTTATGGGAAGGGCTGCAGAGTTATCTATCCACTGTTTTTAGAAGTTAATGTTTGTAAACCTTCCATTTTACTTTTCTTGCTTAATTTCATACCATTTTATATGCTAAATGAGCAGGATTTAATTTTCATATGCTTTTATTGAATTATAGTCTTCAAGTGTTCATTTCATGCTAGTCCTCTACTTTTTTACATTTTAGGCCCTAATTTAATTTGAAACGGAGGATGTCATCACCTGCTAATTGTTATGGAAACTGTAATTACAAGATGATACCATCATGATGTCTCTGCCATTAACTTTTGGTAAAGAGCTGAGACAATCCACTTTGTAATCCTCAGACAGCTTTGCTGAGATACTTTGTCAGAAGTTCAAAGTAACTGGCATCTACTTCTAGGTCGGCACCAAATAATTGGAAAAGCACAGACAAGAAGTGTATAAGATTTACAATCCTGGAGGCTTTTAGGCAACTCCTTAATTTTCAATCAGGAATATAAATAAATAATAAATAAAAATTAAATTCATCCCAATCTATCAAAGAACTTCTTTGACATAATAAAAGTTAGCCAAATAAATCAGGATAATGGGATTTTGACAGAACAAGACATTTATCTATTGCCAGAGGGACATTGTGGTCACACAAATTATAAATTGAAGGTGGAGATTTTTTCATCCATCACTGAGATTTCCATCTTGTGACAGGAAAATAATTACTATGTGCCCACCATGTTTGCAATCCTTTGGTTTGTCAGGACATGAAACAATGCATTTATGCAGTCTCCATGTGTGGGCCATACCTGCAGGGTGGGCAGATGCTTCCTTTCCACTAGCAGCAGCTGGTTTCTCCCCAGCAAGTGGGAAACCTGTGCCAGTAACTAATGTTTTGGCTACAGAAACAGTTGCACAGAAGAGAGAGGTTTCCTGTTGGCCTCTGTGCATTCTAGAACATTCCTTTCCCCCTAACTCATGCAGAAAAGACATGCCTGTAAATTTTAAAAACAATAAAAACAAAACAATGGGTTACAAGCACCAGATTCACTTCCAACATACGACATCTCCTTCTGACCTGAAACCTGTAAACATCTATTAGCACTAAAGGTGGATATTTAAACAAATCAATGAGGGAATGAGAGTCTACTGTCTACTTCCAAGATTTACATGCATTTGAATAAAATTTACATTATATATATATATATATATATATATATATATATATATATATGTGTGTGTGTGTGTGTGTGTGTGTGTGTGTGTGTGTGTATGTGTGTGTGTATACATAGATATACGTCATACTGAAAAGCAAATAAGACTGAAAATCAACTTAAACTGAAAAAGAAGCCAGAAGCCCTGTTACTCATCAAGCCTAGAAAGTGGTTCCTGAAGAAAGCTATGTTACTAATGAGATTGTTCCTCTCCAGGATCACACAGCTCCAGTCCAGAACCAAACAAATCTGCCTGCATGACCACAGCTCCATCACCAATGTTCACCAGCACACTTCATTCAAGTGTGTAGCTTCCTGACTTCTAGGAAGACACATTGCTAAATGTCTTCCCCTCACCACACAACATAATTCCAACTTCATCTTCTTGATTTGATCTAATCATTACAGGAGCAGGAAATAGTCCAGAATAGCTTCCAAGTGGTTCTGGGAACACTGTTCAGAACCCTCCCTGTAAGGTAAACCTTTCCAGGTTCTGTCACCCCATCACACTCTGCAGGCTCTTTTAAAGAACCCACTCTCACTATTTGCAGATGATAAAATAGTAAATATAAGTGACCCTAAAAATTCCACCAGAGAACTCCTAAACCTCATAAACTGCCTCAGTGCAGTAGCTAGATATGAAATTAACTCAAACATATCAATGGCCTTTCTCTACACAAAGGCTAAACATGCTGAGAAAGAAATTAGGGAAACAACACCCTCCACCAGAATAGTCACAAATAATATTAAATATCTTAGTGTGACTCTAACTAAGGAAGTGAAAGATTTGTATGATAAGAACATCAAGTCTCTGAAGAAAGAAATCAAAGAAGATCTCAGAAGATTGAAAGATCTCCATGCTCATGGATTGGCAGGATTAAGATAGTCAAAATGGCTATCTTGCCAAAAGCAATCTACAGATTCAATGCAGTCCCCATCAAATTTCCAACTCTGTTCTTCACCAAGGTAGAAAGGGCAATTTGCAAATTCATCTGGAATAACAAAAAACCTAGGATTGCAAAAACTATTCACAACAATAAAAGAACCTCAAAAATTCAAGTAACAGCAGATGCTGGTGAGGATGTGGAGAAAAAAGGACACTCCTCCATTGTTGGTGGGATTGTAAGCTGGTACAACCACTCTGGAAATCATTCTGGCGGTTCCTCAGAAAATTAGACATAGTACTACAGGAAGATCCAACAATACATCTCCTGGGCATATACACAGAAGATATTCCAACTTGTAATAAGGACTCATGCTCCACTATGTTCATAGCAGCCTTATTTATAATAGCCAAAATCTGGAAAGAACCCAGATGTCCCTCAACAGAGGAATGGATACAGAAAATGTGGTACATTTACACAATGGAGTACTACTCAGCAATTAAAAACGATAAATTTATGAAATTCTTAGGTAAATGGATGGATCTGGAGGATATCATCCTGAGTGAGGTAACCCAATCACAAAAAAAAAGCCCCAAACCACATGATATACACTCACTAATAAGCAGATATTAGCCCAGAAACTTAGAATATCCGATACAATTTGCAGAACACATGAAACTTAAGAAGAAGGAAGACCAAAGTGTGGATACTTCACCCCTTCTTAGAATGGGGAACAAAATACCCATGGAAGGAGTTACATAGACAAAGTTTAGAGCTGAGATGGAAGGAAGGACCATCCAGAGACTGCCCCACCCAGGAATCCATCCCATATACAACTACCAAACCCAGACACTATTTTTTTCCAATTTTTATTAGATATTTTCTTCATTTATATTTCAAGTGTTATCCAGAAAGTTCCCTATACCCTGCCCCCTCCCGGCTCTGCTCTCCTACCCACCCACTCCCACATCTTGGCCCTGGCATTCTCCTGTACTGGGGCATATAAAGTCTGCATGACCAGGGGACCTCTCTTTCCAATGATGGCCAACCAGGCCATCTTCTTCTATATATGCAGCTAGAGACATGAGCTCAGGGGGTAGTAGTTAGTTCATGTTATTCTTCCACCTATAGGGTTGAAGACCCCTTCAGCTCCTTGGGTACTTTCTCTAGCTCCTTCCTTGGGAGTTCTGTGTTCTATCTAATAGCTGACTGTGTGAGCATCCACTTCCGTGTTTGCCAGGCACTGGTATAGTGTCCCACGAGACAGTTATATCAGGGCCCTTTCAGCACTATCTTGCTGGCATATGCAATAGTGTCTATGTTTGGTGGCTGATTATGGGATGGATCCCTGGCAGCCGCAGTCACTGGGTCCATCCTTTGGATTCAGCTTCACACATGATTTCTGTAACTCCTTCAATGTGTACTTTGTTCTTAATTCTAGGAAGGGGTGACGTGTCCACATTTTGATCTTCCTTCTTCTTGAGTTTCATGTGTTTAGTAAATTGTATCTTGGGTAGTCTAGGTTTCAAACCCAGAAACTATTGCATACGTCAGAAAGTTTTTGCTGACAGGACACTGATATAGCTATATCTTGTGAGGCTATGCCAGTGCCTGGCAAATATAGAAGTGGATGCTCACAGTCATCTATTGGATGGAACACAGGGCCCCTACCTAATGAAGGAACTAGAGAAAGTACCCAAGGAGCTGAAAGGGTCTGCAACCCTATAGGAGGAACAACAATATGTATTAACCAGTACTCACCAGAGCTTTGTCTCTAGTTTCACACATAGCAGAATATGGCCTAGTGGGCCATCAATTGGAGGAGAGGCCATTGGTCTTGCAAAGATTATATGCCCCAGTTCAGGGGAATGCCAGGGCCAGGAAGCAGGAATGGGTGGGTTTGGGAGCAGGGTGGGGGGAGGGTATAGGGAACTTTCGAGATAGCATTTGAAATGTAAATGAAGAAAATATCCTATAAAAATATTAAATCATGCTCTACATAAAAAAAGAAAATTGGTTTAAAAAAAAAAAAGAACCCACTCTCCAGGCAGTGAAACCATTGAAACCATCCGTCTGATTTCATCAGGCTGGGGTTTTATCCCCAGTGGTTGGTGGCTAACTCATTAAGTCTTCGAGTTGTAGGTTGTATTAAAATTTGGCTGGGGCAACTACTACCTAACTCAATAATCATGGTCACATTTGAGACCACTTGAATTTCACATCTGAAGGTATCTATATCTCACAATTGTGTGAGCTTTAATTCAGCCTGCAGTGGATCTCTAGCCCATCCCTGCCTTTATTTGTTTAGTTATTCTATTATTTATGTGGTGGTTTGTTTTTGATGACTGAGGCAAACAATCTATTGCTGTGTTATATCTCCAGCCTTCAACTTCTTATTGCATACAAGATCTCTGAATAATTAAGTTATCCAGCCTGGCCTTGAGCTTACTAATAGCCTAGGTTAATCTTAATATTAGTCTATAGCTTGGACTAGTCTTGATTTTGTGATATTTCTGCTTCAGACTCCCCAATACCTCGGGGATTAGGTCTGAGCCACCAGGACCAGCTCTTGTCCACTCTTTATTAACTTTATCTCTTCTGTTTCTGGGTTAGGATGACAAACTTGACTTTGTCAGACTACTGGGTTTTTATTTTTTATTTTTTATTTATTATTGGGGGGGGGTGAGACAGGGATTTTCTGTGTCCTGGAACTCACTTTGTAGAAGGCTGGCCTCGAATTTAGAAATCCACCTGCCTCTGCCTCCTGAGTGCTGGGATTAAAGTCATGCGCCACCACGCCTGGCCAGACTACTGTTTATATTGGTACAGAGGGTAAATGTGTCTGTAAGGTAGAATATATAAATATAGGTGTGTCTAAAATATATTATATCTTAATTTCCCCAGTCCTAAGACAAATTGTTTGAGGTAAGGTAAGTTGAAAGCAAGTACTAAAATGCTTAAATTTCCATTTTAATTTTAGTTATTTGGCTGTTTCCAGGAAGTTATTCAGATGAAACAAAATTAATAATTTTACAACTGCAATAAACTTGCAAATCAAAAAATGGCTTAAGAAGAATATATACATCCATGCAAGAAGGAGTGCAAATACAGAATTCAAATGATTTCCATATGACCTAATCTTGGGAAGATTTTCTGAAGAATGTTACCATTTTCTGAGAAATCTTAATTACTTTAACAAAACAATGGTTATTTTTTGTTTTAATTGTTGCTTTCATGATGTGTAAGTCATACCTCTAGCCCCCTTAATTGCAAGGTAGCTTCCTTTTTATCTTAGAATCAGGTGGGAAAAGAAAAAATTAGATGATTAGCAGACTCTTGTTTTCTTTGAAAACTACAGCTGCCTAAGAACAGAGCCCTTGATAATTTGTGCTATTTTTGGATCAACTTTCATTGTGCAGCTGGCTGAAGCATGAAATGAGCTAAAATAAATGGAGTTGGAAAGAACTGGACTGAATTGAAATAATGTGATTTCCAGTATGTGCAGTTTCTGTGGGACAGAGTAAAATCCAGTATCTTCCCAGGGCTTCCCAGTACAATGGCTTCCACAGAATCTGCAGTGATTTGAATAAGAATAGCCCCTCTAATCTCATATATTTGAATTTGCAGTCATCAGGAAGTGACGCTATTTGAAAGGATTAGAGGGATTAGAAGGTGTGGTCTTGTTAGAGTAGGTAGGCCTTTGTTGGAAGAAGGCTTTGAGGTTTTAAAAGCCCATGCCAGGACCAGGATCTCTTGACAGATGAGGGTGGGGAATAGAGAGATAGAGGTATATATTTATTTATTTCCATCTTTCTATCTACCTCTATGGTTCAGGATATAGAGCTCTCAGCTACCGCTCAGCACATGCCTGCATGCCATCATGCTCCCCACCAAGAAGATACTGAACTAAGCCTCTGGAACTGCAAGCAGCCGCTTAAGTGCTTTTTTTCACAAAGTTGCCTTGGTCATGGTGCCACTTCACAACAAGGTACAACCCATACTGTACCCTCTATACAGCATTGTTGCTTTTCAGTAGCAGCCATCTATATCGTGTACAATCCAGCTCTAACTTTCTAAATCCTGAATTCATCTGAATCACATTTAAAGACAGCTGTAAGATAATTGCCAAAGCCATAACTTAATTCAAACATATTTGTTATTATGAACAGCAATGAAAAAAATGAGATTCAGAAAAAAAAAGCAAGAAGAAATCAAATAATATAAAGATCTTGAATCTACATCATTAATTCTCATGGTTGTCTGGTTTACTCCATATTTCTCTAACAATGCTATCCCTATCTAATCACCTACCACTCATGTCTACCTCTTACCCCACCCACCTTCCTTAGATTGCTACATCCATCTCAGTACAATCTTGAAATGTAATGGAAGGCATTCACTCTGTCATTCTGTGATGTTTAATCTTGTCCAATTTATGGGGTTGAGAACTGCCATGGAATCAATTGCCTGGACATATCTGAGGGATGTTCTAGATTAAGTTCATTGAGATTGGAAGACTTTGGTTGTTTGAATGAGAATGGCTCCCATAGGCTCATATCTAAGTGATACTGTTATAGGAGATATGTTGCTGGGAGTGGGAGGTTTCAAAAGCCTAAACCAGATATAGTGACTTTCTCTCTGCCGGATGATTGTAGATCAGGATGTAAAGCTCTCGGCTACTGGCCCGGTGCCATGTCAATCTGCTTATTGCTGTTATGACTATGGACTAACCTTCTAAAATTAAAATCATGCCCCTAATTAAATAATTTTTTTATAAGAGTTGTCATGGTCATGGTGTCTCTTTACAGCAATAGAATGGTAACTAAGACAAAGACCTACCCAAAATGTGAGCAACACCACAGCACAAACTGGGATGCAAGGAGAAAGCGAATAGCAGGTTTCAGTTTATCTCTTTCTTAACTGCAGATGCAGTACAACTGACCATCTGTCTCATTCTCTTGCAGTCCTGACTCCCTTATCACAATAAACTGTAACCTCAAACTGTAAGCCCAAAAGACTCCTTTCCTTCCTTCCTCCCTCTCTCCCTTCCTCCCTTCCTCCCTTCCTTCTGTTTCTTTAAATAATATTTAATAAAACAGAGTTTCATTATCATTTTCCGAGTGTAACTTTAAATATCTGAGAAAACAAACATTTACCAGTAACTTCCTTTCAGGTGACTTGATGTACTTAGGTATGTTACAAATACACAAGCTGATAAACGTGAAACTTGTTTCTTAGCCATATAAATAAGTAAGTAAATAAATAAATAAGCGTATAAATTTACACCTGTGTTTCACAAAGTTGAAATGTTTTCTGTTTCTTCCATCATGGTTGCTATTAAGTGAGCATGTTTCTTTTCCTGATTTATCAGGTGAATTGATATTTAGAAACAGAAAATTCTTTCACTTGATATGTGTGCAAGTGCCATGGGCTCCAGAATTGGATGAAGGAGGATTCTGAGGACTATTTGAAGATGTCGATGGATGATGAAGCTTCCTTGAGATATGGTGCTGAAAATAACTATCCCTACACTCACACAGCAGATCTGGAAATCATTCTTACTTTTCAAATCATGTTTGCTAGAAAACGTCTTACCTGAAGTCCAGATGATGTTTTAGATACTACGTTCACCGAGTGTTCTTCTTTTCCAAAGATATGAGCTAACGATAAATCTTAGGAGATTAGCTAAAAGAGTAATATCATACTTCTTAAAGAAGAAAATCACTTGGGCAGAATTCTGACAGAACATATATGTTTTGTTGGTCGTGATGATTTCCTTTTCTGCTGCCTTTTTCAATTTAATGTTTTATTTGCACTGAATTATAAATACACATAGTTCTTTTACACATTGGTGATAGCATCCAGTTTTTCACCATTGCTTCACACATGGAAGTCTTCTCTTTGTCTCTAGACAGACTTTCTATTTCTAAATACCAATTCACCTGTTAAGTCAGGAACAGAAATGTGCTCATTTGTTAGCAACCATGATGGAAGAAATAGAAAACAAGGCCGGGCGTGGTGGCGCAAGCCTTTAATCCCAGCACTCAGGAGGCAGAGGCAGGCAGATTTCTGAGTTCGTGGGCAGCCTGGTCTACAAAGTGAGTTCCAGGACAGTCAGGGCTATACAGAGAAACCCTGTCTTGAAAAACCAAAAAAAAAAAAAAAAAAAAAAAAAAAAAAAAAAAAAAAAAAAAAAAAAAA
>LR750182.1:740308-819073 GCA_902729485.2 Mus minutoides | reverse complement strand
AGTGTGTGTGCCTTTGGGACCAGGGGAAGATGACTCCAGACCTCGGTGATTACCACTCTTTCTTTTCCATTCCAGAATGATCCATGTGCTGGATCCACGTCCTTTGACAAGTTCCGTCATGCCCGTGGACATGGCCATGAGGATTTGCTTGGCTCATTCACCACCTCTGAAGAGTTTCCTGGGTCCTTACAATGGTTTTCAACGAAGGAATTTTGTGAATAAATTGAAACCTTTGAAACCCTGTCTCAGTGTCAAGCAGGAAGCCAAATCACAGAACGAGTGGAAGAGCCCACACAACCAAGCCAAGAAGCGGGTGGTGTTTGCGGACTCCAAGGGGCTGTCACTCACTGCTATCCACGTCTTCTCTGAGCTTCCAGAAGAACCTGCGTGGGACCTGCAGTTTGATCTCTTGGACCTTAACGATATCTCCTCCAGCTTAAAACTTCACGAGGAGAAAAACTTGGTTTTCGATTTCCCTCAGCCCTCAACCGACTACTTAAGTTTCCGGGACCGCTTTCAGAAGAACTTTGTCTGCCTTGAGAACTGCTCTTTGCAAGATCGGACAGTGACGGGGACAGTGAAAGTGAAGAATGTGAGCTTTGAGAAGAAGGTTCAGGTCCGGATCACCTTTGACACCTGGAAAACCTACACAGATGTGGACTGTGTATACATGAAGAATGTTTACGGCAGCTCAGACAGTGACACCTTCTCCTTTGCCATCGACTTGCCCCATGTCATTCCGACGGAGGAGAAAATTGAGTTCTGCATTTCTTACCACGCTAATGGGAGGATCTTCTGGGACAACAACGAGGGTCAGAATTACAGAATTGTCCATGTGCAATGGAAACCCGATGGAGTGCAGACTCAGGTGGCACCCAAAGACTGTGCATTCCAACAGGGGCCCCCTAAGACTGAGATAGAGCCCACAGTCTTTGGCAGTCCGAGGCTTGCTAGCGGCCTCTTCCCAGAGTGGCAGAGCTGGGGGAGAGTGGAGAACTTGACTTCCTATCGATGAGTTAGGCAATCTATACACTGGCCTTGTCTGATCATAATCCTCATGCAATTCTAGGTCTGTATTGCTCAATATTAGGAAGTCATAGTTACTTTCTATCAGTAGATTTAGGTATGAGCTGTTGGGGCCTGGCTATAGAAGCTATAGCCACTTGAGAATTCAGTGTTGGGGTCTACGAAGGTGATGCCACCAGCTTTGTTCTGAAGGATCAAGGACAGCCTGGGAACTAGTTTTATACAAGCGACACCTTTGTTGGGGAGGGGGGGGGTGCATCACTTCCCTCTCAGTTCACTAGCTTTCACTTTGAACAAGGAAAGGTTTGAGGACAGTTGATGGTGACGGAACGCTGTTGGAAGGGTGTGAGGAATGTGAAATGTATATGCCGAGGACCCCGAGACTCAAGTCTGACAAGGAGCCATGGTTAAGTGGATATTAAGCCATTGGTGGGAACACATAAAGTTGTCTTGTGTTTCAGAATGGGTTCTGCGGGCTTTTCCTGAGGAAATAGCTCAGAGATGGGAAAGAAATCCATCCTATGCATCCTTGCATAGGAAAATAAAAGGGTGTTGGATGGTACTAGGGGGAAGAAGAACTGAAGAGTCAGGATCTCGAGGGTCAGAGAGGAGCTCAGTTGGTATTGTGCTTGCCTCGAATGCGTGAAGACCTGAGTTCCGGGTCAAGCACCATGCAGCTGGGGGTGGCAGCGCATGCCTCTAATCCCAGTATGTTATAGTGAAGGCAGAGGCAGGAGGATTAGAAATCAGAGGTCATCCTTGGCACACAGAAAGTTGGAGGCCAGCTTGGGCTAGACAAGTCCCTGTCTCAAGGAAACAATGATATCAAAAGATCTCAAGTGAATCCTTTCAGTTTAAACACGGTCTACCAGAAACCATGTTTCGCAGAGTGTTGAAGCAAATCCGGCTTTGCATCCTCAATCAGATAAGCGGCTTTGTGATGAAGGCATCACTCTTGGGTTCTTGCTACAGAATGCTGCCTGACACCAGGCATGTTGTCACCAATGACTAGCAGCATGTAGGGACTCCACATCGTGTCAAAGAGAGCTCTTTCAGTGCCTCCATTAAACCAGAACACTGTAGCTGTTTAGACCAGTTACCTGAATGGTCATCTAATAACTCATGAATGTTTTGGGCCTTATTTGAAGGTCTATTCGCTGGTGTCCTCCTGAAATCACCAGGAGTGCCATCAGTGTACACAACTCACATCCTTCATATTGAAGGTGACTCATCTTTCTGCCACACTTTTTCGATGTGACGTTTGAAGTGGGGACTGACACCAGAGTCTCAATGCAAGAATCCAGGACCTTGCACATGAAAGCATCAATCAGTCTATCTCATGCCTACTTTTGTCTTGCTGTTTTAATTTCTAGTCAAAATGCTTTTTTAAAAAAATGTAGATATGAGTTATTTTGAATGTGAACTATTTTTGTGTGCGCATAAATCCACTTTGTGGGATCTTGAGGACAGGTGTCCTGGGATAACTGCCCTGTGTGCATGTACTTTGAGGTGTGTGTTGGGAAAGTGCAGTGAATTGTAATGTATGTGATCTGCCATGCTGGAAAAACACTATTGGGATACCTCCCCTGTGATGGTATTTGAGGTTTGGCTAGCATCCATAAGTTCTCTGCTGTAAATACCTATATTGTCCCTATGAGTCTCTCACTTTAAGAATAAACGTGCTTGGTAAAAGATCCGAGAATGTTTTCTTTCCCCAAACCATAACTGGTTAGATCAGAAATGTAGCAACTAAAGTTCTCCTGTTCTGTCTAGCAACAACCAAGCAAGCTGGTTTGGACCAGGAAGTGGATCAACCTGCACACATTTACTTGCCTCAGAGTCGCATGTGACCTCAGGTCCTACGGCCCATACAGCCAAGGCTTGGGTCCAGAGGCAGTAAGCTGAGCTGCTGTAATTGTGTCTGTCTATGGCTCCTTCTTATCTTACATGCTTTCTGCTGGGCCAGGTTTAGCCTGGGTGCTACCTGTCACTTATACACTGGGGAGGGGATGATGCAGGAGGTGTGCAGTAGCTCTTACTTTTTGAGCTCTAGTATCTTTCTGAGGGCAAAGCTTGGAACTGCAGAGAGATCCCAGGAAGGGCCCATGAGTATTACTCTTGAGCTGAAGGATAAGCACAGCTCTTTAGGGTCAGTCAAAAGGTCCATGAACCTAAGCCACTCTTCCAGTTTTGCCTAAAATTTCCATAAAAGTCTTCACACTGTATCTTTATTATTATTATTAAAATTTATTTATTTATTTACATCCCAAATGCTGCCCCACCTCTCTGTCCCTCACAGAGTCCCTCCCCTACCATGTCCTATCAAGTCTCTGTCAGATTAGCACATCCTCTCTCATTGAGGCCAGACAGGGCAGCCCTGTTGGGGGAACGGATACCACAGTCAGATTACAGCTTTAGAGAGAACCTCCATTCCAGTTGTTGGGGGGCCCACATCTGCAGACTGAGCTGCACATCTGCAACATATGCTTCACTCAAAAACTTTTATTGAAAAAATTTTATATACTCTGATCATATTTTTTCCCTCCCTGAGTTTCTCCCAGATCCTCCCTACCTATTCAACTTTATATATATATATATATTAAAATTTTCTCTTTATAAAACAAACAAACAAACAAACAAGAAAGAAAGAAAGAAAGAAAGAAAGAAAGAAAGAAAGAAAGAAAGAAATACCTATTGTACTGAACAAGGGGTCTCAGATGGAGGAGTTGGAGAAGGGACTGAAGGAGCTGAGGGGGTTTGCAGCCCTATGGAGGGAGCAACAGTGTCAACAGGTCACCCCCCCCCCCAGCTCCCAGGGCTGGACCACCAACCAAAGAATACACAGGGAGGGACCCATGGCACTGGCTGCATCTGTGGCAGAGGATGGCCTTGTTGGACATCAGTGGGGGGAGAGGCCCTTGGGCCTGAGGGTGTTCAATGCCCCAGTGTAGGGGAATGCCAAGGCGGGAAGACAGGAGTGGGTGGGTGGGTGGGTGGGTGGGTGAGTTGGGGAGAGCCCTCATAGAGGTAGGAGAGGGGGGATGGATTAGGGAGGGGGTTTCTGAAGGGGAGTCCTAGGAAAGGGAAAACATTTGAAATGTAAATAAAGAAAATATCCAATTAACAAAATAAGTTGGAAAGGCCATGAAAAGCAGGCAAGCAATAGTCTCCCACACAAAATGGAAATCAAAATAAACAAGTGAAAGACCCATAAGACAAAGAAATGTTCAAGCAAAGCAAGATGAAACAAAAAGTCAAAAAAAATACCACTTTGTTGTTATGTGTTGGTTCTATTCTTGGGCACGAGCCTGCCCTGGAGTGTGGTTAATATACCTGTTGACACTTCATTGGGAAAAACTGATTTTTTCTTCGGCAGAGGATATCAACTGCGGATAGCTTCTTGCTTAGGAGTCAACTGCGGATAGCTTCTTGCTTAGGAGTGGGAGCCCATGTAAACTTCCTTCCCAGTGCTGGGACCCATCTGCCTTAAACCTGTACAGGCCTTGTGTGTGTGGCCAGTCAGTTCATATGTTCATCTGCCCTGCTGTGTCAGGAAGATCGGTTTCCTGGTCTCTCCTGTGGTTCTTACAACCTTTCTTCTCCTCTTCTGAGGAGTTCCCTGAGCCCTGAGGGGATGACTTTGATGGATACATCCCATTTAGGACTGAGCGCTCCAAAGTCTCTCAGTCTCTGCACTTTGTCCAGTTTACCCATTGTCTTATGTTGAAGAAGCAATTAAATGACTAGTCTGTCTGAGATGCTGAATTATAAGAATAAATTTTTATAACAGCATCATTCGTATTGGGGGCTATAAACTCTAAGTCTGACCACAGATGTATTTTATTTGGTACACAGATTTTTTTTTTTTGAGGTAGGAATTGACTTTATAGTTTTATGGCTGGTTTGAAATTCTCTTCATAGACTAGGCTGGATTCAAACTTGAAGCCCTCTGCTTCTTAAGTGCTTGGATTATAAGTGTTTGCCAGCACATCCGACATAGAATATTTTAAGAAAATTTTATTGTCAGGTCAAACAGAACAGACATATATATATAAAACACACAGATGCCACTTTTTCTTTCTTTAAAAGTTGCAAGTCTGTCCTCCTGGCAACAGATGTGGGGGAGCTGCGCTGTCCTCCTTTCCATAGGGCATGCTGGCCTGAATGGGGCAAGCACGGGCTATTTGCCAAACTCTACCCTCGGCTGTATTCCGGTACACTGTTGGCTGGTCTCTGAAGGTCGCAGTCAGCATTTTGTCCCTTCTGGAGCTATTCATGGTAATGACTGTGTGAAGAACACTTTCTTCCAAGAGGTGCACAGAGCTGTAATTGAGACCCAAATGTAAACTTTATAAAAGAAGAAAATAAGATTGGGTGAGGTGGGGTGACTAGCTCAACCTGCCCCGGGTTGGTCAGTGGCTTTCGGCCTGGCGTGCCTTCCTACTCTTGACACTTCTTGGAGTCTCCCATGAGACCCTGCTTCTCAATAGCTAGGGAGTTGAAATAAAGATCTGTTTTTCAGCAGGCATCACTCTGGCCAGCTCTTCTTAGCTGCCCGTGGCAGCTTCACTTGGTGTTGGCGGATCCGAGGGCTGTGCCCGAGTAAGGATCCAATCAACAACAGGGTGCTACTAAGGGATATAAGTGTACCCATTTCACATTATGATTAGCTGCCTGTTAGGAGAGGCAATGCAGTCTTTAAGATTATTAACACAAGGGGGCGGCTTAGGTGGCTCAGCAGTTAAGAACTATTCTTGCAGAAGACCTGAGTTTTACCCCCAGTACCTCTGTTGGTTGGCTCAAGTGCTTGTAACACCAGCTCCAGGAGATCGGACATCCTTTCAGGCTTTGTGGATACCTGCACACACGTGGCATGCACACACACACACACACACACACACACACACACACACTCAAAGATTTAACATGGAGGAATGGCTCCTTTAATTCTTGAAGAACAAGGAGATTGAGTTATTTAAATGAGTCTTCTAGCATCTTTGTTCCTTTGCCTTTATTTTTGAGACAAGTCTCATGCAGCGCCAGGGCCAGGCTGTTTGCAGACTCCCTCTGTAGCCAAGGAGAACACTGAGCACCTGATCTTCCTCCTTCCCCCTTCTTGCAAACGCCGAGACTGCAGGCTCGGGCTACCGCGCCCAGCTCCTGCACGGCTTGTTTGCTTGTTTATTTTTTGCTTTATTTTTTTCTTTACAAACAGGTGGTAAAATGGAGGCCCTGAGATTAAAACTTGTTCAAAATAAAGAAATGACTATACCATTTTGTTCTGAGAAAAAGTTTGATTTACTGAAGAAAGCAAATTCCTTTGCTTTTTAAATTTATGAGTCTTTTTAAAATTTAAAATATATTTTTCCATTCAATATATTATATTTGTCATAGTCTCCTCTCCTCTCCTCTCCTCTCCTCTCCTCTCCTCTCCTCTCCTCTCCCTGTTCCTCTCCCTCTCCCTGTGCCTCTCCTTCTCCTTCTATCTCTCATTAGAAAATAAACAGGCCAATAAGGCTAAACAAAACAAATAGAGTAAAACAACACAGAGAAAAAGAAAACAACAAAGAAAACAACTCAAAGTCAAAACATGAAAAGCAGATACACGTACCCAGACCTAGACACACACCCAGACACACACACACACACACACACTCACACAGAAAACCCACAAAATCAGAAACTATGATATAAAGCAAAAGACCAGTAAGGTTAAGAAAAAATACCCAAGGAAAGCATTACAGGACAAAAACTCTTCTACAATACCAGTTAGATCATTTTGTGTTGGGCATCTATAGCTGGGCATGGGGCCTGCCTTTTAGTGTGGTTTGTACACCCAGTGAGATTTCATTAGAGAAAACTAGCTTTTCCTTTGTAAGTGGTTGTCAATTGGAGAAAGCTTCTTTTTTAGGGATGGGAGATTATGTCCACTTCCTCCTCTTCTGGGATCCCATCAGGCTCAGGCCTGTGCGAGCCCAATGCTTGCTCCAGGGTCATGGTGAGTTCATGTGTGCATCAGTCCTCTTGTGCCTGGAAGACACTGTCTCCTTGGGGTCCTCCATCCCCACTGGCTCTTGCAATCTTTCTGCCTTTTCTTCCACAGAGTTCCCTGAGCTCTGAGGGGAGGAATCTGGAGTCCTGTTTAGGACTGAGTGTTCCAAGGTCCCTCACTCTCTCCACATTGTCCAGTTGTGGGTTTCTGTGTTTGTTTCCCACTCCTTAGGAGGAAGATTCTCTGATTCTCTGATGATGGCTGATCATTTTTCTCTTCCTAAATGTATGAGTCTTACTTTACCCCTAAGCTAAAAGGATGGAACTCCGTAAAATGGGAACAAATCATATTATCTTCCTCAGAGATCAAAAGTTCTATGGAAATTCAGTCCTTCATCTGGCAAAAGGAGATCAGCAATAATTTCCAGGTTCATCTTAGAGTTTTCCAGAAGCTACTGGGAACTGTGGCCTTAACAAATCCTGTCGTTAGTGGACAGGGACTGTTCCCAAACTCAGAACAGTCCTCACACACAATCCTGTTGTCTCCTGTCCTCCTATGTCCCCTTCTGCCAGTGAAAGGATGCCCCCTACAGGACTCGGAGGACTCCTGCCACCAGTGGTCCTCAACCTTGACTGTGTATCAGAATCACTCTGTGGAAGTTTGAAAGGTACTGATGCCTCTCGGAGCACCTCCTAAGGCTCCTACTTAGTTCTGAGCTGTAGGCTCAATGTTGAGGCTTTTGAAGACTCCCCATGTATTTCCACTGCGTATCTAGGTTGAACACTGGGTGAAATGTTTTAATCGGCCACAATTTCAGAGAACAGACAGATACCATGGTTCAGAGGACTCCCCTGCTATTAACCATGACCATCACCACCAAACATCAAAACAAGCGAACAAACAGAAAAGGATGACAAACTGGACTCCCAGAGGCTAAAACTTGCCTGCAGACACAGCAGTAACAGTGCCTGATTTCCCAACTCCCTGTTTTCATTTCCCTCCTCCATCCCCTTAGCTTTAGATTGTTCTTATGTTAGTGTTCTTCCTAATTAGGAGATGGCTACTACTGTTTTCTGACCTAAAGAGACACAAACTCCATCAGAGGAAGGAGTCCACCTCATCCCTATGCTGCCCCCCCCCCTTTTTAAATTAATGGGTAAATAACCCTTTCCTAGAAGCTCCCAGTCCACCTTTCTGGACAGAAAAATGAGCCTTTGGAATTGATGCTGGCAAGTCAGTATTCCCATATTAACTCTGCACCATCCAACCAGAGGGGAGTGTAGGTGTAGGTGTAGGCCCAGGTTTCTGAACACAAAGGCAAATGGAGGATGGAGGGACCCGGAGAGTCATTATATGTCTCTCCTGGACAGAGGTTTTCTTGAATGTTTGAGGCTACTCAAAAAACAGGCTTTTCAACGCTCCCCCAAAAAAGAAAAGAAAAAAACCTGTCTCAACCCCCCAAAAAGCAAAGCAAAACAAAACAAAAAACAACCCCCCCCCAAAAAAACCCAAAAAACAAAAAACAGGCTTTCACAGGAACTTACCAGTCTACACTGAAAGAGAACTGAACAGTTGAGAGGATCTGGCAACCCTCAGGAACTTCACATGTTAATATATTTTGAGCAGGATGGCTCATCAGATAAAGGCTCCCACTGCCAAGTCTGATCACCTGAATTTTACCCCCACAATCTACGCAGTGGAAAGAGAGGCCCCCACAAGGTGTCTTTTAACTTCCTGTGTGCACAAATAAATAAATAAAAGTCAAAAAGGGTTATTCTGGAGGTCAGTGTAATAGCACAGACTCTAGGTCTTAGAAAGCTGAGGCAGGGGGGTCATGGAGTTGATGCCAGTGTGGAAACGAGAGAGGAAATGAGGGAAAGAAGGAAGGAGAGACAGAGAAGAGATGACATACAAAGAGAAAGAGACCTGGGGCTAAACCGAACTAGATTTAAATTTGCTCTACTATTTGTGTGGACAAAACATTCATCAAGTGTCTGGATAGTTCTAAGCCTCAGTTCTCCCATCTTTAAATTGGGAATGTTAACTACTGCCACTCCATAGAGTGATTGTGAAGATACAATGAGCTACAGATAAAGTACTTAACAAATTATTTGTCCAATAGTAAGTGACAGATGTAAATCAGTGCTAGAACCCAAATCTCTTGCAGATTTAATTCTGTTACATACATGTCCCTTTTCAAAAGAATGGAAGGAAAGAGAATTTCGTTAATGTACAGTTGTCAGAGTCGTTTCAAAACACTGCAGTTTCTAAAAGCTACTTAGAGTCTCAAATATCAGATAAGATCCCAATGTTAGGTCTCAAACCCAGGACAAACAGCTAAGATGTTTAACTTATCAAATTCGACTGTGGCTACCAGGTTTTCCCAGCATGCCTCAGTCTCTATCTGTTACAAGGTCTTCCTGGATGCCGTCCACTCTTTTTTTGAGAAAGTGTCTCCCTATGTAGCCCAGGCTGGCTTTGAACTGACTGTCTTTCCCTCTTGAGTAGCAGGATTACACGGGTCTACCATTATGCCCCAACTCTCACCCTCTCTTCTGGCAAACAATGCAGGTCTAGCCAAGGTTTGCCAAAGCTCCCCGTCTTTATCCCACTCCTGAGCCTTTGGAACGGATGCAGTCAATTCCACTTCTGAGTCTCTTTAGCTGAACATTCTGTGTTCACTCCTCCTCCTGGGAGGTTCTGAGCTCTGATCTGTGTTTCCTCAGCATGGGGGTCTCTCTGAACTCCTGTATTTAGCATCCTCCTGGCGAGCCGTTAGCTCCCCTCTCTCTGGCAGCTTCCGGTTCAGTAGAAAACAGGGCCAGTGCTAGGTTTAGTTGTCTGTGTGCCGTTCATCGGGATATTGACATCTTTGAATCCTTGTCTTTTCAGCTCCGTGAAGCAAACCGTAGCCCAGTCTGTGTGATTGTCCTCTCCCAAGCAGAGCCCAGGTTTTCGGTTTCTGGCCCTTCCCTCAAAGCAGCAAACATATCCAGCAGAAAAACGGCTCTGAGTCATCCCAACCTGGGTCCTGGTGGGGCCAGAGCTCAATGTCTTCAGATACACTGATGATGCTCTCCTAGCGTCTTACGTCGGTATCGATCTGTCTCAAGCTGTCACCTCATATTTAGAAGTGGAGATTGAATAAAAAAGAAATCCCTAAGTGAGCACTCATATTGTATATTTAACTCCTTGGTTCCCTATAATGTTCTATCATACAATGTGCATGATACATTGTATGGTACCAATTACTTCTCTCTCTCTCTCTCTCTCTCTCTCTCTCTCTCTCTCTCTCTCTCTCAATAGTTTTTGTCTCTTCCGTGGCATTCTTCACTCAGTGACTTACTTCACTGAGGAGAAGAGACATTTCAGAGGACTTTTAGCAGAACCCCACGATAACACAAAGGTGATTAAATAAAAAATAGAACTTTTAAAGTAATTATGAAACCTCCAGTTAAAAAGTTTCAAAAAGCTAATTCAGTTTACTATTTCTTAAAGACAGACTTTTAACGGCAGGCCAACAGTTATGTACACCGCACTAGGATATACCTTTTATGACTACATAAATAGTATGACTATTGATGATGATATTTGCTACCTTGCTGCGAAGGGACTGGATGGTGTACTTATGTGATTTCCTTCTCTCTTTCTTCTCTCTTGGGCAGAGTTTCTGGAAACATCAATTTTCAGGAGAGCAGTTGGTCAGAACAGCTGTATTGGTAAAGAAAAGGGCTTTTCACTAATGAAGCCAATGTTAAAATATGTAACTGGATGATCCAAAAATTTAGCTCAGATATTACTTTAATAACATCTATGTCAGTAGTCAAAAGACAACTGCTATTATGATTCAACAATTCAGTTATTGTTAAGGTAAATTTGAAATGAACTCTGCTCATAAACCATGCTCATAAACAACTTCTGACATCTAAAAACTCTCAAAATATTTCTGTTTGCATTTCTGTAAACTGACTATATACTCCTTGAGACACAATACTCATTTTCAACCACAATAATATTCTTTAAATTACTTATGGGAGTTTCTGGGGACCCTTGGGGGTTTCCAACACATGTTTGGTGTCCTTAAAACTGAATTTATTTTTTATGACACTATGAGGTTATTTCCCTTTTACCAAGTTAGTTTTTCACAACGAAACGATGCAGTGAAAATCTCCACACCCTTTAAAAATGTAAAACAACAACAACAAAAAGCAACAACTAAAAAAACCCTTTTATTTTTAAGATGAATAAACACTTATTTTATTAAAAAAAAATAAAATGGAGGTCATGGTTGCTCCTAGGTATGGTAGAGGAGAAGGTTTATTATAGATATGAGGGATAGTGTAGCCAGAGGCAGGGACATCTGGGAGAGTCCAGAGTGAACACAGCCAGGCTGAGGAGGGCCATGTAAGGCGAGGAGACCGGGAGGGAGGGCAAGACAGGAGCTGGAGACCAACAGGGGTGGCCTAGGCCAAGAGTCTGGTTAAAAATTGGTTAGCAAAAATGGCGAGTTCTATAGGAGACAAAGGAGCTCGGGAAAAGAAAGGGCAGCAGAGCCCCTGGCCTGGAGAGTTCAGGATAAGGGACAGAAGGACCCTGTAACAGATAGGCACTGAGGCATGCTGGGAGAACCTCTTGGCCAGAGTCGGATTTGATAAGTTAATAGGCATCTTAGCTGTTTGTCTTGGGTTTGAGACCTAACACTGGGGTCTTAATCTGATATTCGAGGCTCTCTGAATAGTCTAATGGTTTGAAATGACTTGAGTGGGTATTTGTTGTGGCTTAACTATGGAACATACTCATGCAAAGTCTCTTGTGTTGGAGACTTGGTCTTTGGCTGGTTACTGTCTGGGAGGCAGTAGAAGCTCTGGAAGAAGGCAATAGTTCCGGGTGGGGGTGGGGGTGGGGGTGGTGGCTATTTCTGAAAGAGCTGTTTCGTCTCCAGCCCCTTCCTCTGGGCAGTTCTGATGCTGAGTCACGGTGGTGAGGAGCCTCTGTGCATTCGCCTGTCATTATGATGTTTCTGACTTCTCTCAGGCACCAAACAGCAGGCTGTGTTTGTTGACTGTGGGTTGAGAGTGTTGACACTGAACCAAAATAAACTCTTCCTCAAGACTTTTTCTCTAGTATTTATCAGAGTAACAAATGAACTGACTAGCATAGCGTTTTCTAGACTGTTCTGATTAGCCACACTTGGGATATCAGTTCACTACACGCTATAATTGCAATTGTAGCTCAGTAATAACCTTACTCATTACAACTTGAAATAATGCGTTTATTTAGTCCAGGTCTCCTTTGTGCTGCTTAGGATTTTTTTCTCCCAAGTTGACACAAGCTAGAGTCATCTGAGAAGAGGGAACCTCAACTGAGAAAATACCTCTGTCAGACTGGCCTGCCGGCAAGCCTATGGAACATTCTCTTGATTGATGATTGATGTGGGGAGGCTCAGCTCACACAGTGGGTGTCATGCCTGGGCAGGTGGTAGTCGCATATAAAGACAGCAGGCTGAGCAAGCCCGTAAACCTGGTTTCTGCTTCCGTTCCTGCCTTGGCTTTCCTCAATGGACTACGACCTGGGGTATGTAAATCAAACCCTTTCCTCTCCAAGTTACTTTTGGTCATGGTGTTTTATCACAGTGACAGAAAACAATCTTAAGACACTCCTCCCATCCAAATTGCTTCTAGAAATCTAAATGGTCATGGATATCACTGACCATGGTAAACACTGAAAGGTGACTAAGACCCTAGCCAGGAAAATTGTCTTACCTTTTTCCTCTGGAAACATTTCACATATTATTCTAGTACTTAGATCAGTGGTTCTCAACTCGTGGGTTTGACCCCTTTGTGGGTCCAACTACCCTTTCATAGGGATTGCCTAAGAGCATTGTAAATCACATTATGATTCACTACAGAGGCAAAATTACAGTTATGAAGTAGCAATGAAATAATTTCATGGTTGGAGTCATCACAACATGAGGAACTGTATTAAAGGATTGCAGCATTAAGAAGGTTGAAAAATCACTGATCTATAGTGTATTTTATGTTATATCCAAAGTTATGTCCTGTGTAGGCTTTGGGCCGGTGGATCTTTGTGAATTTGAAGCTAGCCTGGTTTGCAGAGTGAGATCCAGGACAGTCAGGGCTACACAGAGAACCTGTCTTAAAAAACAAAACAAAACAAAATTACATTTATTTCTCTGTTTATCTATCATTTATTTATAGAGTGTGAGGGTGTGAGTATGTGTGTGTGTGAGTGTGCATGTGTGACTGTGTGTGTGTGTGTGTGTGCCTATGACTGCGTGTGTTTTGGGGATGGAACTCAGATTATCAGGCTTGAACACAAGTGCCTTCATCCACTGAGCCGACTCTCGGGCCCACCAAATGCTTTCAAACAGCCGTTTCTACTCTAGAGTCAGAAGACAAAGGATTGGAGTCTATTAATGCGCTAAGAGAAGAACATCACCCTTTTAACATGAAATCTAACTAGAAAAGATGCCCGTCTCAACATTAGCTCTGCAAACATGGAAACAAAACAAAACCGAAAACCTCCTAATATTTATTACCATAACTGGACATCCCAGTAATTTGTGATGTAAATTCACGTTCCTTTGTGTTTGTTTGAGGAAGGTCTTAGGTAGCCTCTCCCCCAAGTGCCTCCAGGCCTCTGACTTGGTGTGTAGCCAATGATTACACTACATATCCCGATTGGTTTTTCTTCTTCTACCAAGTGCTAGGTTACAGATGTGCATCACAATATCCAGATACATAGTCCTTACATTCTGAAACACCTCAAGCCAAGAATTTTTTTTAAAATCCTGTGTGACCACTTTACTCAGGATAATTGCACTGCCCTAGCACATCTATGTGATTCCTTAAGTTTTCCTGTATTAGAGAAAAGGATAAATCACAGCGGAGAATGTCAAAGCTGGCCATGAAGAAAGCCCAAGTTACAATGAACATGCTCTACACAGCAAGCCAGGGGACACTGAGAAATTTCTACTATGATTGTTTTCTGGTTTTCAAATGGTTTAGCTATAGAGGCCTGGAAAATGTTTTTATAAGGAACACTTCCTTTCTTGAAATTCTGGGCAACGTGATTAATGCAGTCTTGGACACACATAAATATAAAATTCTTGATTATAGGAAACAAAAAATAATAGATTATTCAAGTTTCTTTATGGCAAATGTGATTTGACCAAAGCAGAACTTCATGCTGTCTTGTGTGCCCTCCCTCCCTCTCTCCCTCCCTCCTTCCCTCTCTCTTTTCTTTCTTTCTTTCTTTCTTTCTTTCTTTCTTTCTTTCTTTCTTTCTTTCTTTCTTTCTTTCCGTTCCTTCTTCCTAAGTTAAGATAGAAAACAATGGTTTCACGATGGCATTTCATACTCATCAAGCCAAGGACTTATTAAGAGACATTTCCTGGTTGCACTGACCACAGGTATTTCATAGACGCCACACACACAAGCTCTCACACTACAGGAACATTTTTCTTGTGCCTCAAGAAATTTCCACCAAACATGGGTTCATACACAAAGCAACAAAAGGATGTTCAAAGATTCAAATGAAAGGATGAAAATATGAAGGCAATAGAAGTTTACTAATTATAGCTAATGCAGAAAAAGTAGATTATGAAAATCTTTTATTATCATGCACATGAAAACTTAAACAAGACAAATATCTCCTCCTCCTCCTCCTCCTCCTCCTCTTCCTCTTCTTCCTCCTCCTCCTCCTTCTTCTTTTTTGAGACAGGGTTTCTCTGTGTAGCCCTGGCTGTCCTGGAACTCATTCTGTAGACCAGGCTGGCCTTGAACTCACAAATTTGCCAGCCTCTGCTTACAAAAGTGCTGGGATTAAAGGTGTGTGCCACCACTGCCAGGCAACAAGACAAGTTTCTAAGAAAGTTGCACTAAAATCATCTCAGGAAGAAACAGAGGAGTCTGATGATAACATAGACCAGTGGTTCTCAATATGTGGGTCGCGGTCCCCTGGAAATCAAGTGACCCTTTCACAGGGGTCACATATCAGATATCCTACAGATCTGCTATTTACATTATAATTCATAACATTAGCAAAATTACAGTTATAAAGTGACAACAAAAATAATATGGCTGTGGGTCACGACACCATGAGGTGTGGTTCCATGAGGTACCTATTAAAGGGTATCTGCATTAGGAAGGTTGAAACCACTACTTTGGATTGTTCAGCTTTGTAATTTAAAACTGGGAGCTGAAACTCCATCCACAAGTCAAATACTTGGTCCAGATGTTTTCCTAAAGTTTTTCCAAAAATTCCAAGATCAACCTTTTATCTCACATAAATTATCTCATATTATATATTTTAAAAATCTAAAGAGTATTCTCCAGTTTTGTGTATAAGTTCACATAACCTTAACAGTGAAGACTTCCAAGGACAGTAGAGAATGGAAAAATTATAAGTCAATTTCGTAGAGAGGTACATCCATAGAAAGAGATAGATGCAAACATTTATACACAACGAAGTGTTAAAGCAAATCTAACACTATACTAAAGATAATACATTATGATCAAGTTGAATACATTCCAAATGTTATCAAAGTTGGGAGTCACAATTTGTGCTTCAAGTCAGGCCTGTCCACCACTCTTTGATAAGTCAATTAAGAGAGCCAAACGAAAAATGGAAAGCAGAAAAAGATTTATTCATGTGGCCATATTGGGAGGAGGAGCAGAGAGATCCAGTAGTGCCCTCACATCTAGCTTCTAGCTCCCGGGCTGAGGTCAGAGTTTAAATAGAGGGCCGAGAATATGCAGAGCCAAGCATTCCTGGTCAAGATGTGCCCCACACTCCATCATTGTCTGGGGTTCGGTCTTATTAAGTAAGCTGGTCTGACAGGTTGTTAGAACTATGTGAAATCTCTCTCTCTCTCTCTCTCTCTCTCTCTCTCTCTCTCTCTCTCTCTCTCTTTCGAGACAGGGTTTCTCTGTATAGCCCTGGCTGTCCTGGTACTCACTTTGTGGACCGGGCTGGCCTCGAACTCAGAAATCCGCCTGCTTCTGCCTTCCGAATGCTGGGATAAAAGGCGTGCACCACCATGCCCGGCATGAAATCTCTTTTTGAGACATGGGCTTCTCCTCAGACTGGTGGCCTTTTCTTCTCATAGCATGAGAGTCTTGTGGAAAGACTTTGGGCTCCATTGTTTCAATAGTTTGCTAGTCAGGTTAAGACACAAGCATCTCTTTAGAATGTCTTCATTTCTGCCACACCAGTTATGCAAGTGTTATGAATTAGTTTAACATTAGAACTTTGATCACTGTAATTTTTCTTACTTATAAGCAGACTGAAAGAATAAATGTAGTCAATATGGACCTCAGGGTAAGATGGTGGCCTAGACATTGTTTCTTTGTGACTCAGTGAAGAAGTTTCAGGATAAGAAGAAACCAGAATCTTCCAAAGATGGAGAGAAAGGGTTTGGGAATCCTCAGAAGTGACAGGGAGGTTGAGTGCAGAGACACAGAGGAGTACTGTACAGAAAGGAAGAGCCAACGTGAGTGTGACGCCTATCACGTGGCTCTCTGGAGTTAGGAAGACAAGCAGAAGCCCCATCCAAAAGGTAAGCTGTCAGCCCCTAGTAAAGAAGAGGCTGGTGGTCCTATCCCTCACACTCATAGCCCTCTAGAACCTCAAACCCAGTCTTACTGAGAAAGAGACGCCTCTGGTGGAAAGCCTGCACATTGAAGAGGGCTGTGGCTGGGGACCACCCTGTGGCAGGATGTGAACTACCCCTAGAACAGGATAGCAGGGAATAACCGAAAGATAGAGAACATGGATTCAACCTGCCGAAACCCCAGGATGAGAGGTAGTCTATAGGGAGACATTTGTAGACATTGTGTAGACAGGACTAGCCACTGACAAGCTGAGAGGCTTGGCCTAGGGGTTGAAGTGTATAGAGAAAGATTACCCTGCCCTGGATACCTGGGAACAGACTCATTATGGAGTGTGATATCCCTCATTGGATAACTCAAGCTATCTAGCTGCCATAATGTTCATAATGTTTTTAAAATGTCTGGTCAGCTGACACAAACACCGCATGTAAACATACATACATGGGCACATAGACATCAAATAAATACATAAATACCTTAAATGTAAATGTCTTTCACTCACTAGTGAAAACATTCAGATTAGCTGATTGAATTAACCTGGCAAGATATATAATGTAAAGGCTGGAACCTTAGAACCATCAGAGGTAAAAGGCAGAGAAACACTTCAAGATACAGGCACAGGCAGGCTTTGTGAATAGAACTTCAGTTGTTCAGGAAATAATGGCAACCATTGGCAAACATAACAAAGGAAATGGCTAATCAAGTGAAGAGAGAGCCTACACAATGGGGGGAATCTCTCTGCATTAGCTGATAAAGGATTAATCTAGAATACAGGAAACACACAACAAGCTGAAGAAACCAAACAACCCAACCAATAAGTGGGATATGACCTGAGTAGGTGTTTTTCAAAAGATGAGACACAAATGATTAATAAGCACGAAAGAGTGGTCAGCCTCATTAGCCATTAGAGACATGCAAATTAAACCACACTGAGAGTCCGTCTTACCCTAGTCACAATGGCGGTCATCGAGAAGGCAGATTTCAGTGAATGCTGGTGAGGGCCTGCACAAAGGAACCCTAAGACACCAGGACACCAGTCCAGCCACTATGAAAAGCAGTGTGGTGGTCCCCTCTTTGGTCCCCAAGGTCTCCACAAAACACAGGAATATCACTTCTGGGTATTTACCCAAAGAACATCAGGTCAACATAGCACGTGGATGATTAATGTTCACCACAGCACTGTTCCTAATGGACAAGTTATGAAACTAATCTAGGTATTAAAAACAGAGGCATGGGTAAAGCAAATGTGGTTATATACACAGTGGGATTTTTCCAGCCACAAAGAAGAACATGTTATGCTATTACAGAAAGATGGATACAGATGGGGATAATTACATTAAGTGAATCAAGGCAGTCCCAGAATGACAAATACATTTTCTATAAAATGTGGTTCCTGGATTTCATATAGATATGTGGAATAGTGTCGGCATACATGACATCAAATAAGAGCCAAGCTGTCTGGGGGGCAAAGGAGACTGATGGGAGTAGGAGACAAGAGAGATAAGTAGTTAGGATGTGTGAGGGAACTGCTCATGTGTGATATACACTTGTATAAAAACGTCCTTATGTAACAGTACCATGTATGGAGAATGTACAATGAGAACTTTAAAACCTCAAATATAAGGTCCAGCTATCCACTCATCCACTGGTAAAAAGACACCCACAGACTGAGATTTATCAACTTATCAAGCAAACAGAAGCCCAAAAGAAGCTGCTATAACTATTCTGACATCTTAAACCAAAGATCAGAGGAGATAAAGAAGGCCATTACATAGCAATATAGGGAATAACTCATCAAGTATTCCACTCTCATCTTTAGGTAGGTCCCCCGAACTAAAAATCAACATACAAACTGTAGAATTAAACTATGTCATAGACCAAATGAACTTACCAGGTATATACATAATATTCCTCCAACAGATGCAGAATACATATTCTTCTTAAAAGACCACAGAATTATTTCTAAAATAGATCACCTTCTACATGACTAAGCAACTTTAAAAAAATGTATTTATTTTATTTTTATATGTATGAATGTTTTGTGTGCGTGTATGTATGTGTGACACACGTATGTCTGGTGCCCATGGGTCAGAAGAGGGCATTGGATCTTTTGGGACTGGAGCAATGGATGTTGTCAACCGTGATGTGGGTGCTGGGATCTGAGCCAGGTCCTCTGCTACAGCAACAAGTGACCTGAACCACTGAGCCATCTCTCCAGTCTGAAAAAACAAGTCTTAACAAATACAAAGGAATCAAATCTCCCAAAGCTGGGGTTACAGGCACATGTATTCATTCCCCTCTCTTACATGGTTGCTAGGGGTTAAAATTCAGGTCCTTGTGCCTGTGCTATAACACCCGAGCCATTTCCCTACACCCTCTACCATAGTTAGAAGAACTAACACCAATATCCCTTAAATTATTCTGTAAAGTAGAAAGGGAAGAAATAATACCAAATTCATGTTATAGAGTCAGAATCGTGATACTAAGACTTGATAGATTATAAAAATAAACCTAGAGACTGATGTAATCTATGAACACGGGCACAAAAATTCTCATTAAAGTATCTGCAAGTTGATTTCAGGAACAGATTAACAAGATCACAATACCATGTTCAAGTTAGTTTCATTTCAGAGATGCAAACATGCTTCAATACACACAAATTAATAGGTATAAAACAGAGAATGTAAATAGACTTAAGGACAAAAATCACACAATTGTTTCAATAAGTACAGAAAATGCTTCAGATAAAGCCCAACACCCTTTCTTGATAAAATTCTGAAGAAACTAGAAATAGAAGGAACATATCTTCTCACGTTAAAAGATACAAAGAAAAAAACCTATAGACAATACTATACTAAGCTGGGAGGTGTTCCTCTACAATCCAGAATTGATTGTGGGTGCCCATCATCTCTCTCTCTTACTCAATAGGTGTTCAACTGTGGGGCTAGAACAGTTGTTCTTAACTTGTGTGTCAAGACCCTCTTTGTGGTTGAATGACCCTTTCACAGGAGTCTCCTAGGACCATCAGAAAATGCAGATATTTATATTATGATTCATAACAGTAGCAACATTATAGTTATGAAATAGCAAGGAAAATAGTGTATGGTTGGGGTCACCACAACATGAGGGACTGTATGGAAGGGTTGCAGCGTTAGGAAGGGTGAGGACCATTGAGCGAGAACAGTAAGACAAGAGAAAAAACAAGAGAGATGTAAACAGGAAAGGAAGAAGTCACATTATCCCTATTTCAAAGGACACAATGTTTAACGCTCTACATTTGAATGAAATGACTCTAAAGACCTCACTGAAAACCTCTTAAATCTGCTAAACACTGTTGGAAAATGATGGGATATAAATGTGATAAATAAAACTTATATCACTTCTATATCCCAATAATGCACTTGCCAAAAAAGAAATGAGAAAAAGAAAACCACTCATGATAGCTTCAAAAATATGTAGGAATAAACATAATCAATGAGGTGAAACACTCCCACAAAGGGGATTAAAAAACTCTGAAGAAAGAAATTGAAGAAGACACCAAAATCAAAAGACTTCCCTTCATGCACTGGCACAGTTAACATTGTGAAAATGATTGTGTTTCCACAAGTGATGTATATGCAAATGAAATCCCCATCAAATTTCCAATGATATTTTTCACTGAACTAGAAAAAAACCCACCCAAAATTCATAAAGAAACACTACCCACATCAAACAGTCAAAACAACCATAAGCTGGGGAAAAAAAAAGATGCTGAGGCTGATAATACCATAATACCTGATCTCAAACTACACTACAGAGCCATAGTGACAAAACAGCATGACATGGCACAAAGCAGACATGTAGGAGTGGAAGAGAGCAGGAGGCCCATAAACAAGCCCACAGAGATACAGCCGCATAGTTTTCGACAAAGGTGTTGAAAATACATTCTGGGGAGAAAATGCCAAATGATGCTGGTAAACCTAGTGTCACCTATTGAGAAACGAAACCAGATACATACATATCTGACATCATGCATTAAAAAAAATCACTTTAGGGTGTAAGACTTTGTTTTAGGGTTTCTATTGTTGTGATAAAAAAACCATTACCAAAGCAATTTGGGGGAGGAAAGGGTTTATATACAACTCCCGGGTCACACTCCATCACGAGAGGAACTCAGGGCAGGAGCTCAAGGCAGGCAGCTGGAAGCAAGAACTGGGGCTGAATGGATAGAGGAATGCTGCTTACTGGCTTGCTCCTACTAGCTTGCATGCACAACTGCTCTCTTAGACAACCCAGGACCATCTGGCCAGGGCAGGCACATCCCACAGTGGGCTGGTCCCTCTCATATCATTTGTTAATTAAGAAAATGCCCCACAGGTCAATCTGGTGGGGGTGTTTTCTCAATTGAGGCTCTCTTTCAATATGACTTTAGCCCTTGTTAAGCTGACACAAAAATAACCTTGACAAACCTGCAACTGAACTAGCCAGAAGAAAGCAGGAGCAAACCATCACAAGATATAGAAATAGGCATGGACTCCGTGGAAGGAATTCCAACAGCCCAGGAAGTGTCTACGCGGCACACAAAACGATTAGACTGGAAATGCCGCCTACGTCACGGAAAAGAACATCCTTGCCAGCTATACATCTGACAGGAGATCAATATCCAGAATCTATGTACACATCTCCAACATTTAAATACAATCTCCCCCAAGCTTACTCATCCAATCAACAGTGAATTAAATAGATGTTTCTCAGAGGAAGTAGTATAGATCGCCAGTAGGTATCTGAAAAGGTTCCAGTGCTCCTGACCATCAGGGAACTGCTAATTGAAACAGCATTGAGATCTATGCGTACTGCATCCACGCTTCAAGGTGTGACCTCGTGGAACTTACAGTGCCTATTTCTTATCATACCAAATGCAAGGTTGAGTTTTTGTTACTTTCTTTTGTTATTTATTTATTTATTTATTTATTTATTTATTTATTTATTTATATTTTTTAACTCTATGAAGTATGTACCATAACTCCCACCATTTTACAAGTAACAGTGCTGACAGAGCCGTTAAGTCACTTGACCAAGGTTACAGAGATAGTAAGGACCAGATCTGGATTTAAACCCGAGAGATGGGATTCTACAACGTGGACATTCCCTAGGCTCACGGGTGCCTTGAAAAGCATGCTGTGTTTCTTAGAACTGCCAGGTGCTCTTCAATCAATGCGGCATACACTGAGCTAGTGTGAATACAACTGGCCAGCTTGTATCTCAGAAAGTGAGCTGGATGAGCTGGAGGAGGGTGGGGGGTCCCCAAAGTCCTAAGTTTGAGGGCGAGGGTAAAGGCTCCCTTTCCATAATGGAGAGTACCTTAGAGGAAACACTATTGTATTATTTCTTGGTGGAACCTCTGCCTGGGGCAATGGTCCTGATGTTGGCCCCATTGTAGGACATGAGCAGCAGTCTGGTCCAGAAGAAGGGCTGGTGATGGCCAGGTACCTTCTATGCCTTTGTAGGCAGGATGCTCAAACCTTTCCATGGGCCAGCGGACATGGAGAAAGGTACTGGACTTGGGTCAGCTTGCTGGCTCCTACTTACAGTGCCACTCTCTGGCCAAGGGGCTATCCCACAACACGGCCTGTGAGGTAAACAACAGGAGTAAGAGCTGTGTGTGTGTTTGTGTGTGTGTGTGTGTGGTGTGTATGTGTGTGTGGTATGTATGTGTGTGTATGTATGTGTTTGTGTGTGGTGTGTGTATGTGTGTGTATGTATGTTTATATGTGTGTATGCATGTGTGTATGTGTGGTGTGTATGTGTGTGTATGTGGTGTATATATGTGTGTGTGTGTGGTGTGTGTATGTGTGTGTATATGTGTGTGTGTGTACATGTGTGTGTATGTTGTGTGTGTGTGTGTGTGGTGTGTGTGTGTGGTGTGTCTGTGTGTGTGGTGTGTTTGTGTGTGGTGTGTGTTTAAGAACTGTTTAAGCTCTGTGTCCTCTTTGGCCCCTTCTGGCTGACCAGGAAAGCCCCAGAGAGGAGTGGAGAGGAGAGAGGAGACGCTGCTGGAATTTAGAAGCTTCATCCTCCTTCACAGCAAGACTCAGCTCTGTGGGAAGTCTGGGGCATTAGCTAAAGCAAGATAGCAGATGAAGCATCTAAACTGGTCTGAACTAAACTTGGGTAACTGACATATTACTCTGAAATATTTTGAAGTGGCGTGGGGAGAGGGAAATGATTTGGCATAACAGTTGAGGACAGTGGCAAAAAAGTGATACATTGTGGATCAAGTACTGTAGTTAGGATCTAGGTAATTACTACAACACCAGATCTTCCATTTCCATATCCGCTGCTGATTGTCCGGACAGAATCAGCCTTTCTCCTGTATGATCTCACTCCCATTCCACAGGGGTCAGCACAGTCAGGGTGTTGTGAGATGATGGGTCTATTGATTAGCCTTATGTAATCATTCCACAGTGTAAATTGTATACATGTATTGTGTGTTGATTAAAAGTTTAAAAAGGCAATATATATATATATATATATATATATATATATATATATATATATATATATGACTTGAACCTAAGGTTGTTTTTGGTTGCTCTTGTTCTTGAGACAACATCAAACTACATAGACCTATATACCTATACACCTGGAACTCACTGTGTAGACCAGGCTGGCCTTGAACTCATAGAGATCTATCTGCATCTCCGAGTGCTGAGGATTAAAGCCACGTTTACCATATGTGTCACACTGTGATCACATTGCTGGGCCATATGTGATCTATTTTATTTATTTTTGAGTGGTAATTGAACCGTCTAATTGTAACACTAAGAAGTGGTAGGGTGTGGCTATAGGGCCCCCAGTGCCCCTCTCTGAGTATGAGACTGACGGGCTCACAGGACTTTGTAAGTGTGAGATGCCAGAGTCGGGGGAGATTACACATGGCAAAGGACTGTGCAAGCCATGGAGGAAAGAGGCACCAGCATTCGCTGGGACGCGGTAAGAGTGAACAGTGGGCTGCCGGCAGGCCCCTGGACTCATTGTTTATTTACAGAAAGGCCTTGAGGAACCGAGAAGGGGAGGAAACACAAAGAATGTGTTTCTGTGAAGGTGTGTGGAGGACAAGGGGGTGTGGTGGTGGTGGTGGTGGCGCTATGGGGGTAAACAGGTTCAACTTTTATTTTTCTGGCTTTCATTTAACACATACTTCTATTTTCCTGTCCCTTTCTTGTCCCTTATCACCTTGTCCCTTCTCTCCTAGCGATCTTAGTGCTGGTTCTGTCCGGGGATAATTTCTCTGACCTTGAGCTATCACGCAGGTTCTTCCGGGTATAGCCTCATCCCAGGCAGAGCCAAGTCCTGGCAGAGGCCTCACTGAAGAAATCCACAGTGGAAGCTTGTTCTTTTCAGAGCGTGAAGCAGGCTAAGGAGAAAGAAAGTGGTGTGTGTGTGTGTGTGTGTGTGTGTGTGTGTGTGTGTGTGTGTGTCGCCAACCCCCCATCCCCGCTCCCCAACCCCAGTCCAGTTCCACTCCCTCAAAAGATCTCTTTGGACCCTTCCCTGGATGACCTCCAACCTTAATGAAACGGGAAAGCAGAGTGTTGGACTTGCTTCCTTGCCAACGACAGAAGAGCACGCTGCAGTGTGTTTTAAATGCCTTTGGCAGGCATGGGCGGGTGCGGAGGGGAGGAGGGGACTTTAGAACTTGGCCCACAAGGGCTTTCTCCATGAACCTTGAAGGGGAATGCGTCAACCAGGCGCTCCCAGGGTCTTAATGGACTCATTTGTACTTACAAGAATGGGCGGGGACCACTAAAGAAGTCTCAAACAAGACTTCTGCTCTGCTCACTGTTTATGTCCAGGAAAGCAGCGAGTAAAAACAGACAGAGGCGAACCCCAAGTCGCTGCATGAGAAGAGCTACCTTTAAGAAGTGAGCTGGTTGAAATGGTTCCTTGAGTGGGTACTTAAAGGATAGTGGGGAGTGGGACAGATGGAGAGAAAAAGAGATGGTTCACACGGATCGTGTTCACAAGAGCATGAGGAACACAGGAAGTAACAACGACTGGAAAATCAGAGGTTGAGGTGCATGAAGACGGAGGGTGAGGGGTGGGGTTGGGCACAGACTGAAGGGAAGGCAGAAGCTGGAGAAAGTAGTCTCCTGGTCTTTATTTAGAATAAAAGGAGACAGAGTAAGCTTGTCTTTTCCTGTAAGAGATGTGATGAGGGCAGATGATTGGATAGGTAATGTGGGAAACAAGGCAGCCCCGGGCCCCCGACTCAGCTGGCTAGGGGGAAGGGGAGGCTCTGAGACTCTTGACTAGGCTGGCTTGGCTGTCATTGTCTAGTTAATGAAAAAAAAAGGCTTGCAGCACGTGTAAACGACCTGTAGGACAGACCTGGATGCAAGCGCTCTCCGTCCCTCCCAGCCAACAGCGTCTAAGGCTGTTTGCTTTTCAGTTGTTTGCTTTGTAGTTGGCAATGATGGCCAAGAATTGAAGGTCAGTGGGCATGCTTTTGATTTAGCTCACTGAGTGACTTCTGAATCTTCATGGGGAAACCCTGTTCCCAGAATGCCAATTGCCAACTTTCATTAGATAGGACTCATGTATTAACTTACTCTTTTTAACGGAACAATGAGAATTTCTGGATTATCGAAATGAGGAAGGAAAAGTTGCAATTTTGTTCATCTATTGTAAACAGACACTTTCTTTATGAACTTCCCAACTTAGATCTTACTTACTATGTAAGTAATAACTTTCCCCACAATTCTCCTTAAATTACAGTAGAGGCTTACAAGGATTGGTATGTGTCTAAAGAGTCAATGTGTATGCACATTATCCCTCCCTCTTCCCCTTCCATCCAGATCCGCTTCCGTTCAGTCTCTTGGACAAACTTCTAAGAGATAACAGCAAAACATAACAAAATAAAGTATAATAAAACCCTTTCGTGTTGAAGTTGGGCAGGACAAACCAACAGAAGGAAAAGAGCCCAAGAGAAGGCACAAGAATCAGAGAGCCACTTGTTCACATCCCCAGGAATCCCACAAAAGCACTAAATGAGAAGCCCTAGTGTATCTGCAGAGGACCTGGTGCAGGCCCTGTGCATGCTACCTCAGTCTCTGAGAGTTCATATGAGCTTTGCTCGGTTGATTCAGAGGACCACATTCTGCTGGGGTCCTCCATCCCCTCTGGATCTTCCACCTCTGCTTCCACTGGGTCCCTGAGCCAGTCTCAGGGGAGGATTTAATGGAGACTTTGCATTTAGGGATGAGTTTTCCAAGGTCTCTCACTCTCTGTGTAATGTTTGGCTCTGGATCTCTGTATTTGTTCCTGTCTGCTGTAGGAGGAATCTTCTCTGAAGATGGCTGAATCTGGCACTGATCTATGAGTATAGCAGAATACCAATGGGATTCATATTGTCAGTACATTTTCTCTCTCTCTCTCTCTCTCTCTCTCTCTCTCTCTCTCTCTCTCAGAACAGTTGTATTTGTTTTTTCCTAGGTCTTTGGACTATCTAGTCTCTGGTGGTCACCTAAGCAGTGTTGTAAATGGATTCCATCTCATAGACTTTAAGTCAAATCAGACATTGTTTGGTTACTCCCACAAGCTTTGTGCCCCCCCATTGGTCTAGCATACCTTGCAGGCAGGACACCATTGTAGATCAAAGAGTTGTGGCTGGCTTGATGTTTGTTTCTCTTTTGGTATCACGAAGAGTATTTTCATGTACCAAAGACGCTAGAGCATAGAATCCCAGTGCTCTTATAAGATGGGAGACAGAGATAGTATAGTCCCTATGGCTTACATGGCCAGATAGCATGTCATAAGCAGAAAAACAATAAAGGAATCCTGTCTTGAGCAAGGTGGAAAGGTTAGGGTTAGGGTTAGGGTTAGGGTTGAAATTAGAGTTAGGGTTGTTCTCTGACCATCACTTGCTTGCTGGGCCACTGACATACCCACACTCATGAGAAAGCACACACACACACATACACACACACACACACACACACACATGCACACACACACACACACACACACACACACACACCTATTTTACAACCACATACCCACCCAAACCTTCTGACACACAAAGATAAAAATAAAACAAATACAACAAAACCCATCAGAAATCAGGCTGGAGAGAGAGCTCTGTCAGTGACGTGCTCTCCTTGCAAGCATGAAGACCTGAGTTTAGTCCCCAGAAACTGTATAAAACACACACATGGGCATTGTGGTCTGTGCTTGTAGTCCTAGCATTGTGGCAATGGTGATAGGCAGTTCCCTGGGGCTCAATGGTCAGCAGGCCTAGCCTAATAGATGAGCTCCAGGTCAATGATAGGATGGTGAACATGAAGAATTTGGTACTTGAATTTGGTCTCAGCATGCATGAACACCCTACCTCCAGCAAAACAACACAGAACAAAACAGAACCTCAAGAAACCTAGTCATTTGTCACTACTGACTATCTGAATAACACATGGGGACATTCTGCTTGATAGAGTCACCTAGTAGCACAGCGACAGTCTTAAATTTTGATGAGAAGCTGGGGTTGATTTTTAGATTTTTTTGTTTGTTTGTTTTTCGAGACAGGGTTTCTCTGTATAGCCCTGGCTGTCCTGGAACTCACTCTGTAGACCAGGCTGGCCTCCAAACTCAGAAATCTGCCTGCCTCTGCCTCCCAAGTGCTGGGATTAAAGGCATGCGCTGAAGGATATAGATTTTTTTTTCAAAATAGTCCCCACCGAGGCAACAGAGCAAAAAATGCCTTCAAGAACCAGCACATATTGTCAATTTGTGAGGTGGGCCATGCCTGTGTAATAAGAGGGTGGTATATCTAAAGACAGGGAAATTCAATCTTTAAAAGGCCACCAGTGTCACTGTGTACACGAGTGTCTGGTGAATCCCATAGCAGGCTGTCATTGTGAGGTCCTTACCGAAATGGTTGGATTTAGATTTCAGAGCCAGAAGACTAGAAAAAACCCAGAATGGTGCCAAGTTCATTCCCTACAGGCAGAAAACCTGAACCATACTAAATTCAGAGAAGATGCCAGCCTGTCACTGTCTTTAGTTCGCAAGACCAGGAAGCAGAAATTTGAGTCAAGGAACAAACAAGTGATTTCTCTTGAGAGGCCTCTGAGACTTAGCAGGGAGGCTGTCAATCATCATTGGAAGGGCTCTCTGATTTCCTAAAATGGGCAAGCAGAACTCCGATATCTCAAAGGGCAACTGTAACTGTGGTTGTTCTTTGGCCAGAAATCCCGCTCCCTGGAGTCAAGTGCTCAGGACTTTGTGTCGGCCCACAGCCCACACTGGAATCCTTCAGCTTGCTCTTGTTTGGGGTCGATCTGAATTGAGTTGCTCTCAGCAGATCCTTTGGTGTGTTTGGGAATTCATGAAACCTCCGCCAGGAAGACACACAGCCACATTTGTGATTCTCCCAAAGCTCTGCTCCTGCTGGACTTCAAGTCTGTTTGTTTTCACAGAAGCCAGTCTGGGTGTGCTGGGGTCTGATAACATCTTTCTGAAAGAGAGAGCCACGTTCTGAAGTCTCACTTGCATTTAGAAATCCTTGGCAGTCATGGAAGTATTTATATTTGGGGCTAAAAAGATCAACCTAGACTTGGTAAACAGACAGATGGACATGAAACTGGAAGCTAAGAGAAGAATTGCAGCTTTGACAAATTACAGCCCGATTTGGAAAGGAGATGTCTTAATTTAAATACCTTGGAATAAAGGCTCTGTAGTGGGTCTCTGAGCAAACCACTGGAGGTAGCAGAGGTAGCGCTCTGTGCTTCATGGATCCTGTCTCTGACCACTAAATTAATCTTTCATCAAAACAGTTCCCAGATTCTGAAAGAGGGTTTTCATATTAAAAAGAGAACTTGCTTGCAGAACCTGGTTGCATCTCTTACATAATTCAGGAGCATTTTCCCCATTGGGCCAACATTCCTGGTGTCTCAGTTTACCACCCACAGCCTTAACCGTAGCTAGACTGATCTAGATTCTTGGAGAAGCCACAGGATTATTGGAAAGCTTCCATATTTTTCATTTACATCTACCATCTTTCTTATCCTTCTGACTTCTGCTTCAGGGAGAATAGTGCAACCCTGTAGGAGTCTGCCAGCAACATTAGGATTACAAACAGCTTTCTGTCTGTGCTCGTGTGGCTTCCAATTAGGAATGAGTTGAGATGACTAAATCCAGGATCTGCAGGCTTGGCCACATTTGCCTGTTTGTCCTTAGTTAATCAAGGAGAGGGGTGATTTTCTGCTTCAGACAGTCTTCTGACTCTGGGTGAGTGGAGTGGTAGGTGGTCATGCCTGAGACCGGTAGGTGGTCTCCTCTGCACATATCCCTAACAGTCTCCGAGTGTGAGTGCTGGCTTTGTGCCAGACCCTGGGCTAGACCCTAAAGGTTCCCAACTGCCTAGAGCCAGGCACAAATCCTGCCTTGGTGCGAGTACAACTGGTTCATCATGCACTAGCATGTGTATCATGAGGAAAACCCACTTGTACAGGGGAGTTCTGCAGGGAAGCCCACCATAGCTCAGGGGGGTTGGCAGGCTGAGATCTGAAGATAATGTACACAAGAAAGAGGCAGGTAGCCAGGTGGGTAGGTTGAGTAGGTTCCAAGGAAAGTGAGGATCATGCTTGCATGTGAAGTTCCATCTTAATTACAAGAACAGTCTGCTCACCCTTGGAAAGTATTTCAGTTTTATAAGCCTACAAAGTCCAATGGTTCTCCAGGACAGTTTCAAAAGCTCCTTTCTGAAGTTTTCCTTCATCCAGAACGTCCCTCTATCCTGTGAGAACTTGTTTTATACAATAGATATAACATTATAAAATTTGTGCTTCAGAGAGACTGAATATGATGATTATACAGACAGGATGTCTGAGTTTAAATCCTGACTTAGCGATCTATTTGCTGTGTGACCTTGTGAAAGTTGCTCACCATCTCTGAACTTCAGCTTTGTCAGTTGTAGAATGAAGATACAAAAAGTATCTTCCCCATGGATTTTATGGGAGGGGATTTCACGGGTAGGTCTGATAGTTAGCATGTAGCCTGTCCATTCCAGCGCCTGCTACATAGCAAGCCCTAACTACTGTTTTACCATGTACAGCTTTATTGATGTAACTCTATCAGCTAGTTCTTTTTTTTAAGATTTATTTATTAATTTTATGTATATGAGTACCTGTAGCTGTACAGATAGTTGTGAACCTTGATCTGGTTGTTGAGAATTGAATTTAGGACCTCTAATTGCCCAAAGGTTTATTTGTTATTATAAATAAGTACATTGTAGCTGTCTTCAGACCAAATGGTTGCTCTCTTCCACCCTGGTCTTAAGACACCCTGCGGTCTTAAGACACTCCAGAAGAGGGAGTCAGATCTCATTAAGGATGGTCGTGAGCCACCATGTGGTTGCTGGGATTTGAACTCAGGACCTTCGGAAGAGCAGTCAGTGCTCTTACCCGCTGAGCCATCTCACGTACACCCCCCCCCATGAGCTAGTTCTAAACACGTCTATCTCCTTATTGGTTTTGCCTATGTACTCAGAGTTGGCTAGGCTCCATTCAGGAAGCTAACCTAAACAATTTAATTTAGCATTGGTTCTGGAAGATAGGGCGGCCTTCAGTGTCAGTGTTGCTGCATGTATTTAAGAGTCTATGAATGAAGACACAGTTCCAGTTCAGCTGATGGGAGGTGAGGCTCAAACCTCCGTGTTAGCATGGAGCACCAGGGCGATTTACATGCAGTTGCTTCGTTCTGAGGATGGAGGGGCCACACTACTTAGACTCTGTTGTCTTAGTTAGGGTTTCATTGCTGTGAAGAGTCAACTCTTATAGGACAACATTTAAATGGGGCTAGCTTACAAGTTCAGAGGTTCAATCCATCAACATTAGGGTGGAAGCATGTCAGTGTCCAGGCAGGCTTGGCTCTGGAGGAGCTGAGAGTTCTACCTCTTGTTCTGTAGGCAGGTCGGAGAATGCTGGCTTCCAGGCAGCTAGGAGGAGAGTCTTAAAGCCCATGCCCACAGTGACACACTTCCTCCAACAAGGCCACACCTCCTAATAGTGCCATTCCCTGGTGGGCCAAGAGTTTTCAAACCACCACAGCCAGGAACACTAGGAAGAAGGAGGGGGCTTGCTCCACACTCTGCTTTATTTATGGAACTTCATGGTCCATCCCCTTCTTGCCTGGCCCAGTGCTCACCGGCAGGGGCCACTCAGTTGATGTGAGGAGATTGTCATCAGTGTACCAAAAGTGGTCCAGTCCTGGGGGACCACATCAGGCAGGGTTCTCTAGAGAGAATGACAGAGGTATATTCTGAGGGACAGTAGGCATGTGGCATGCTGGCATGCAGTTGTTGGCAAATGACAAGAATCAATACTGAAGTTTCTGATCTGAACTTTACCTGGCAGACCAGTGGACCGGAAGCTTAGGCTAAACTTCTTAAGGCAGAAATCCTGTTCTAGGAAGTCTGGGAGCATAAGGACAATTATGGAGACCCTGGGCTGTTGTAACTGTTGAATTGTGTTTCCTTTGGCCTGAAACCCGTGTTGAGTTCTGGCCCATAGTGCCTTAGAACATGACTTGGCTTGGAAACAGGTCCTTATAGATGGACTTAAGCTAAGACAACGCGTTTAGAATAGTGGTGGTGCTTAATCTAATATAAAGTGTCTTTATAGAAGGCAGAAATTCAGATGGGGACAGGCACAGATAGAAGGGAGATGGTGGGAAGGGACAATAAGGTTACTGGGTGAGCGACAGGCCACAAGCTCTGAAACTCCTGGGACCAGGAGAAGCTGGGAGAGGTAAGGGAGCATTCCCTCTTGAGTAGGTTTTGGGTAAGATGTCTTGATTTCAGGCTTCGGGGCTCCAAAATAGCGTGATGCCAACTTTCCATTGTCTTATGGTGGCAATTTGTGGCATGCTGTGATGGTATCTCTAGAAAGCTAAGACAGAGGCTCTGAACTCTAGTTGTTTCTTGTTTTGTTTCTTACTTTGGTTTGGTTTATTGAGACAGGATCGCACAGTGAAGCTGGCCTTAGTGTCCTACCTCTGACTCCCAAGCTGGGATTAGAGCCATGAACCACCACGCCCAGATAATAATTTTAGTCTTTTTAGGTCATGTCTCTGAATTGTACTGCTGCATTTGGGTGTGAAATGAAGATTCCAGAGGCCAGGGTGTCGTCTTGGGGAGTGTCCTGTTGGCTGGGGTGGGGTGTTTAACTAACCTTCATTGCTCTGAGAGATGTAACATGTTCCCTGAACTCAGCAAGAAGCTAGAACCTTAATGAAGAAAGGGGCAGGTCACTCCCCTTTATGCCACCTTGTGAATCTGCTCCGACACTTAAGTCCCATGTGTCTGTTAATGTCTGAAGTCTCTAAATTTGGAATTAGTGGGTGTAGTCAGAAGTGGAGCACGTATGTCCCATCTTAGGTAAATTCGGGAACAATAGGAGGCTGGGAGCCGGACTCTGGACCTCAGCACTGCTGGCCTTGGGTCCTGCTTGCAGTGCAGGCTAGCTGTGCTTGCACATTGAGATTGCCTGCAGGAAATGCTAATTGTTAAAGCCGTGGTTCTCAACCTTCCTAATGCTGAGACCCTATAATACACTTCCTCAAGCTCTTGTGAATCCCAAACATTCAATTATTCGGTTGCTACTCTATAACTGTCATTTTGCAACTGTTATGAATTATAGCATAAATATCTGATATGCAGGATATCTGATATGTGACCCCTGCAAAAGAGTGGTTCCACCCCCCAAAGGGGTCACGACCCACGGGTTGAGAACTGCTGTGTTAAAGGCTGGATTACATGGCTTGAGAGTTTCTGTTGCAGTAGGTCTGGCACGTGGCTGGAGGAATTTCATAGTAAGTTTCCAGGTGATGAAGACGTCATCAGCCTCTGGACCAGCACTCTTAAAGCTGCCTGCCTTAGTCTCCCTAAGCCTCTGTTTTCCGACCTGCACAATGGGGGTTTGCGATGTTTCGCATTTGTATAGTTGTGGGTTTTAGCGAGGAAACCTCATGAGCAAAGCGCTTACAGCACACTGCTTTTCGGAAGGCTCAGCCAGTGCCAGTGTGCAAAGCTTTGGCTGTGATTGACATCAACTTCAGTGTTGCCTTTGAGAAGTCCCTCCAGTGTGTTTCCAAGTCAGGAAGCATCTAAAGATGACTGTGTGGATGCTGTGCTGCAGATGATAACTTCTCTTGGGGCTTCCAGAGAAGCAGATTTTCCTCCTGTATCTGTGCAACACCTGTGGCTACAGTGGCTTCCCCTCTCACCTAAGCCAGTGTGTGGGCTTGGGATGAGTTCTGTGCTGGAAGGGACACAGGAAGGACAGCAGAGAGATCGCCCTTTACCTCAAGGCTCATCACACAGAATGTCCCCTCGCCAGAGCTTTGTGAGCACTCCTGCCATGGGGACCTGCAGCTGGCCAGCCTTGGCTGCCCCGCAACAGCACGGCCCATCTGTGCTGGAAGCATTCTCGGCCTGAGCCCTTTCCCACACTCCCAGCTAAGCACAGAGATTGTCTCAAGTGTCAAGTGCCAAGGCCTTTCAGGAGCCACTGTTTGTGAATACTCTGTGTCTCCTCTGGTGTGTGTGTGTGTGTGTGTGTGTGTGTGTGTGTGTGTGTGTGCGCGCGCGCGCGCGCGCGCGCGCGCGCGCTCGCGCGCGTACACACACAGAGATATGCAGACCATGAATGGACTGGCCCTCCTAACCCAGTGACATCCCAGCCCCAAAGCTCTTCATTAGCTCCATCTTTGGGCTTCTAGCTATGGAAGGCAGACAGCCTGTGTCAGTAAATAGCTCCTTGTCTCCAGGATTCTGGCCCCATCAGAGGCCCAGGGCTCTGCTTGGGAGCTGTTGTCTTGTTGCTAAGATTCTTGGAGCTAATCCAAGCTCACATTTCCCAGCATGGTGGTGAATAGTTAATGATCACAAACCTCTGAAAACTTAGAGGCCAGGCTCAGCCCAACATCATGTGAAACATAACCTTAATATCCGAGAGGATGATATTTCTGCTTTTGTTTGACTTTTATGTAGCTGAACTTTAAGGGAAAAAGTGAAAACATTTTTTTTCCTATGTATGTTTGGGGAAAGCTTTCTTCCTCAAAGTAGTGAACTGTATTTGAGCTATTGCCATGTGCAAAATAACGAGGGAACGTCTTCCCCTTTAGTCAGAGGGCAAGAAGAGGATGGTATGAATATCTTGTTTCTACTTTTGAAAATCTGTCTTTACCCTAACCACAAATTTCTCCCCTTAACATCCTTATTTTACCCCATAGTAGGGCCACATTGAGAACAGTATTTTAAGAAAACATTTAATAATATATTCTTACTAAGAAAATGTCTAATAATATATTGTTACAGCCAATGTAACCCTTACTGCCCAACCCTCAACCTCTTCCCCAATTCCTACTTAGCTCAACTTGTCAACTTATGGTATAAGTTAACATTTATCCTCTTGCTTGCCTGGATGTCATCTCTCCCTATTTAGTGTGTCTATGTGATTTCAGGAATTATTTGTACATTTGCTTGCTCTCCCAGTGGAATACTGAAATCCTCTGGGTAGAGACCTTGTCAGACCAGTCTGTCTTGGCAGTCAAATTGAAAAGAGCAGAATGAGGCAGGCAATGGTGGTGCACACCTTTAATCCCAGCACTCAGGAGGCAGAAGCTGGTGGATCTCTAAGTTTGAGGTCAGCCTGATCTACAGAGCAAGTTCCAGGACAGCCAAAACTATACAGAGAAAACCTGTCTCAAAAAATAAAACAAAAAAATAACAAAAAGGAAAAAAGAAGAAAAAAATCAGAATGAAAATCAAGGAGACACCTACATAGCAATATTAATCACTAAGTGAAAATACCTAAAAAACAAACAAAACAAAATAAAAACCCAACCAACCAACCAAACAAAACAAAACAAAAAGCCCCAAGCAACAACAAGAACAACAAAAGAGAAAGAGAAAGAAAGTACCCAAGGGTCCAGGGAGTGGACCTGTCTTCTGGTTCTATGCCTCAGGAAGTCAACTTATAACTTACTTCCCTTCCTTATTTAACAGCGTAATGTTGAGGGCTGGAGAGATGGCTCAGCGGTTAAGAGCACTGACTGCTCTTCTGAAGGTCCTGAGTTCAATTCCCAGCAACCATATGGTGGCTCACAACCATCTGTAATGGGATCTGACACACACTGGTGTGTGTCTGAAGACAGCTACACTGTACTCATATAAATAAAATAAATAAATTAAAAAAAAACCCAGTGTAATGTTGCATAGGAAGGTCTTAAAAACAAGAGCAACAGTGTTTACAGAATTATGCATAATCTTCACTGTAGAATCCAAAACGTGTATGGCAACTTTATTCGTTAGAACCTTGAGCTAGAAAAACACCACAATATCCTTCAATAAGTGGATGGATAAGTAAACCATGGACCTTTTAGAATGTTATTTCCCAGTGAGTAGGAGAGAGCCACCAAGCCCTGGGGAACGGTAAATGTGTACTGCCAAGTGAGAGAAGCCAGCGTTGCAAAGCCGCACACTTTGTGCTTCCAACCATGTGACATTATAGAAAAGGTGAAGGGTTAGCTGTTGCCAGGAGTTAGGGGCTGGCTGTGAACAGAGGAAAACTGAGTGGTTGAGAGCAGCGGACCCATGCGTTCTGGCAAACACAGCAGCGTAGTACACAGGAGAACAGGTCATAGCGTAGACTGATTTCAACGAATACAAACTCATCTTTCACAGTGATTGGCTGGTAACCAGTGTCCCATAGCGATGTAAGGCGCTACTGTCCCTCAGTTTATCTTCCTAGTTTCCCTTGACATGTGGACTTGCTGTATAAATTACGTCTTCTTGCTTGCCTGTAACCCTTTCTTCCTCTTTCTTTCTCTGTCTTTTAGGTGCTGGCCGGAGCCTCTGTTTGCTTTCTCTGGTACTCGGGGCTTTTTCACTCTCTCCGAAGCTATTTCCCTTCTGTGATGTAGCTGTTGTTCACAGGCCTGACTCAAAGGGTTTGAATTTCTTTCTACATCTCTTTCCTCTAGGTAGCTGCTGAAATGAACAGTTTTCCTGCTCTGTGATTTTTCTTTTAAGTTCTAATCAAATTGTTCTTTGAGCTTCATATTAAGTCCATTCTTAAATTCTTTTACTAAAGAGATAAGAACCCTAAGAAGGAGCCTCCAATTTATCTGATAACATTTTGTATCCCAGGTGGGACTTCTCCAAATTTCTGATGTCAATATCACAGTGACCACACAGTGGCTGCTGTCTCCAACAATCATTCACAGAGAAGGAGGGGGAATCCCAAAACTGTTGATAGCTCACTGGAAGGCTGGAGCAAGGCATGACAAGTATCACCACAGCGTGCAATAGAATACAAGCTGTGAGGATCATGGTAAAGACTAGGAGTCCTTCCATGTTCTATAACCCAGAAAGTAATGTGTCAGAGCTCAGCAGCTTTTATACATAGACATGTAAGTAGATAAGTCTTCTGTTAGTGTTGGCCTAGTAAGAATGTCAGAGAGAGAAGGAGGGGGAGAGGAGGGGGTGGGGAAGGGAAGGGAAGAGGAGAGGGAGAGACGGGCAGAAGAAGGGAGGGATGGAGGGATGGAGGGAGGGAGGGAGGGAGAGAGGGAGGAAGAGAGGGAGGAAGGGAGGGAGGGAGAAAGAGAGGGAGAAAGGGAGGGAGGGAGGGAAGGAGGGAGGGAGGGAGAGAGAGAGAGAGAGAGAGAGAGAGAGAGAGAGAGAGAGAGAGGAATAATCCCCCAATGATGCACTTCTTGGTGACCTACTTTCGCCAGTGGGCTCAGCTAGGGTTTCTCTCACCTCCCAAAATAGTGCTGCCAGCTGAAGACCAAGCCTTCAATATAGGAGGTCATGGGGCCATTTCATATTTAGTTATAACACTAGCTTTTTGCTCACCATTTACTCTTTTCAGGACCTATTGTCCTCTCTTTTAAGAATCTACCACAGACATAAGACATTCTAGCCATTATAAAAAAGAAAACAATGCAGAAATTACTCAAAACACTAAAAACAGTGCTGTAGTTTGAGCTAGCAATCCTGATGTTGGGGCATATCATACATTCCAGCAGGAAACAAAGTCAGGCTGCTAAAGTGGTTCCTGTACACTCATGTTCACTACAGCATGATTCACATCGGCCAAGAAATGAGTGGGTAGAGGAAGTTTGGTACACAGAACAGTGGAATACTGCTCAGCCATCCTGGAACACTGTTCTGTCGTTTGCAGCAACATGGACCGAACTGGAAAGCATAGCGATAAAACAGGAGAAACAAAATAACAGCAACAATAATAATAGCAACAGCAACAATAACAATAGCAACAACAACAACAACAACTACAACAATCCTCGACAAGCTCAGAAAAAAAAGGTGTACATGATCTTACTTGTGGAACACAGAAAAGTGCTTTCATGGAAATTGAGTAGAAAGTGGCCTAGGCTAGGCAGAGTAGGAGGGAGAAAGGGGCAGGGGTATAGATGTCAAGCAACAGATAGAAGTGAGATGCTATTGCACAGGAGGGTGATGATAGCCAAGAATGCACTGTGTATTGTAAAGGGCTAGAAAAATGGACATTAAAAGTGATACATGTTTGAGGAGACAGAAATCTTTCCGCTGATTTAAACACACAATGTACACATGTATCAGACTGTACACTATAGCCCACATACATTTTTAATGTTTTTGGCTTTAGCATACAAAGTATACAAACTCTTCCTTGAAGCAAGAGAGCCTTGGATTTCTTGGGACGGGATAAAAGAGGAAGCAGTTGGAAAAAGAAAATGTGCTCTTCCTTCCTTCTTTGCTTCCTTCCTTCTTTGTTTCCTTCCTTCTTTGCTTCCTTCCTTCCTTCCTTCCTTCCTTCCTTCCTTCCTTCCTTCCTTCCTTCCTTCCTCCCTCTCTTCCTTCCTTCCCTCCTTTCCTTCCTTCCTCCCTCCCTCAGTCCCTTGCTCCCTTCTTCCCTCTGTCCCTCCCTTCTCCCCTCTCCTCCCTTCCCTCCCCTTCTTCCCCTTCCTTTTTTTTTCTCCCTGCCTCCCTCCCTCCATCTCTGCTTCCTTCTTTTCTTTCCTGAAGATCATCCTGAAACCCTGCAGCTGGGTGGTCCTGCCGTACTAATTGCTATTGTCAAGTAAAGTAGCTATATTTATTTTTTAAAATGAACCTGCCTTTCTTGAACGCGTATGTCCCTTCACATTAGCTCTGGCCCCTGAGCTCTCAGCAGATGCCCCATAGCAACAAGGGTTTCAGACAGTGTCGTCATATTGACTTAACAGTAGGTCCAAAGTCAGGTTTGCCCACGACTCTATCAGATGAGGAAACGTTTGCTGAGGTTCACTTGGGTGGCTCGTTTGGTCCATCACAGATGTCCACAGCAGTCCACTGTCTTGTTCTTTTATTGGGTGAGCACTACCAGATGAGTCACTGGCTTGCATTTCATGGTTACAGTGGGTGAAAAATACTTACTTATAAGGACAACGGCTACCTTTAGTGGCACCTGATACTGTAAGAAGGATGCGAGGGGACTTGTTTCAGTGACAGCAGATTTCTTTTCTTGCTTCCTTCCACTCAGGAGCAGGAGTTATGGAGAACAACGCCACCACACCCCAAGGAGTTGATGGCACCATTTTAAATTTTCTTTTTCTTCTCTGACCCTCTCTGACTCCATCTCCACTCTCCCAAACGCACACAGTTGACTTGGAATATGAAGGACTCTTGCACGTGATGTAAATACCTACCTGGTCTGTGCCAGGGCTTGGGGGATTGAACCAGGCTTCCTAACAGTTTCCTCCCAGGCTTTCTGTCACTCTGATGGCATTCTTTTGAGGCTTCCATCTCCCACTGCCCCTGTTGGCTCTAGCTGGTATTTTTGTTTTGTTTTTATAACTTTTTTTAAAAATCCTAAACCAGATGACATAGCTTTTTAACTTATTTTAAACTGTATTGACTTGAGTCATGGCTTTGGGTAATTTGATCATGGCCCAGGCTCACCTGTGGGACTGAGCCTTGCTGCCTAGGGGTTGGTGGTGACAGCTGGAAGGGCCCTTGCTTTCCTGTGATGTAATGCAGCATGAGACTTATATGTCCAAGCCTTCCAGGTATATTTTTGTTAACCTTCTTGGAGACCGAAATTTGTGCACATATTTCTTTTTTTTTTAATTGGATTTTTCTTTATTTACATTTCAAATGTTATCTCCTTTCCCGGTTTCCCTCCTTTCCCAGAAACCCCCTATCCCATCCTCCCTCCCCCTGCTTCAATGAGGGCATTCTTCTATCCACCTACTCACTCCCACCTCCCCGCTCTTCATTCCCCTACACTGGGGAATCTATTGAGCCTTCATTGGACCAAGGACCTCCCCTCCCATTGATGCATGACAAGGCCATCCTCTGCTACATATGCAGCTGGAGCCATGGACACTCCTTTGTTGATGGCTTCCTACCTCAGGACCAGCCCTTCTCTGCTGAGTACTGTCTGTGAGGTTCTTTCTTCACGATCCTCTCAGAATTGTAAGTGATCAATTGAATAGTTTGGTGCCCATTGCTCCTTTTAAGAGTATAGGAGAGTTGGGGAAGGCTTTGCACAAAAGAACAGAAAACGTTGAAACATCAATTCTGCCTCCATGGGACCCAGCATGGATTTATTACTCTCTCTTGGCATTTCTAAAGACCCCTCACTGCAAGATGGACTTGATTTACCTCCCTACGGGTTGTTATAGGGAACAGGGTTGTAGGAAAATGCCGGGACCATGTCGGTTACAACCGCCACACCAGTGGAAGCAAGGAATGTTAGGGAACTTGAGGTCCCCTCTTGCCTGGCAATCAGAAGCGGTTTCCCTTTACTGTGTAGCTCGCCCCATTTCATCGTACAGCGCAGTGGAGGGAAGGTTCCTATTCTGACCTGTGGCTAAACCTGGGTGAGCCCTTGGTCTCTCTGCCACATTTTTCTTGATTATAAGGTGAAAGTAACAATATTTACTGCTTATGATCATGGGAGAAAGTAGGATTCAGTAATCAGGGCAGTGCCTGGCTCAAAATAATTACCCTGCTACTGAGTACACCCCCCTTCTTTTCTCAGACCATATGTTCTGTGTGGGCAGAAATGCTTCCAGATGACCTGTGGTCCAGGGGTGGGCCTGAAGCTGGGCCCTAACAGTTAGAGAAGGAAAACAAGCCCCCCTCTTCTCATGGTTCTCAGTGGACCTCATTTGAAGACAATAACATTAAGGTCCCATAGCAATTTAGAAGATAAACAATCCCAGAATAGGTTCCTACAGCATTAAATAGGGCAGTTTAAAAAATGGGTCACTGTGGGGAAAACACAAACAAACAAAAGCCTCAACTGTGTTATATAACGGAGGCCCCTGGGGGCTTTGTTTGCATGAGAAAGCTGCTCTGGAGAGGTGTACTAAGGATTTCAAACCATAGGCAGGTAAGTTTGTAGCAAAAGTTTACAGAAATCTGCTTATTAAAAAAATAACCTCCCTATAAAAGTTACCATGGGACTCAGTTTCCTCTTTTCCAGAGCTTGAGGGCTGGGATGCATGCACAGGTCCTCACAGGTTTGGATAAAATGTTCCAGGATTTTCATAAACACCGAGATGACACCGGCATTTTAAGCCAGAGTAGACCTGGATCTGACTTGATTTGGGTTTTACCAAGGTTTTCTTTTAGTGTTATTTTTCCGTCATGTATCAATGGACTTTATTTTGATCAAATCCACACTTTTTCTTCCCCACTAACCCACTAACTCCTTCAGGGTCCCTCTCCTATCCCTTTCCAGGGTAAGATCTATCTATCTATCTATCTATCTATCTATCTATCTATCTATCTATCTATGTCCAGTCAGTGTTGCCCCCACAATGCACAGGCTTACAGGGCTGTCTAGTGTAGCACAGACAGCCTACTAAGGGCCCGGCTTCTGAAGAAAACTGACCCCTTTCCCCCTGACCCTAGATTGTTTTTTATTCTCATTTCCCCTACTGCCCTAGGCTGTCCTCCATCCTTCTGTCTTGCTGCTAATTATCTTGTCCCTCCATTACATCTCCCTCCCGCGACCCCCACAAGTCACTGCAGCCTACAGTTATGGTCTCTTCTCTCTTTGTGCATAGCGTCTGCTGGAATCTTTGCCCTCTGCTATTATTATCTTCTGCGTGCTAGCGAATGAATTAGCTCAGCAAGCTCTTCCTGACAGCTGTGATAGCGTGCCAAGCCCTGCATTAGGGACTAGGGAAGGCAGGGGCTGCTCCTGTAGCTGAGGTCTGGGCTTGACCTTTGGAGTCAGTGTGGGGAGGTCAGAGGAAGCATGGCAATGGGGGGGGGTCATGGGTCTGTGACAACAGGTTTCTACTCGGTGGGAGGGAAGGAATGGGTGGGAGGGTTAGGTCAGTTTCTGTGTGGAAGAAGTTGGATTGTTTCTTTCAAAAGGCTGCCTAGAAAAGGTGAGGAGATGGAGCGCCAAGGAGACGGTGAGAAAAGCAGTAGGCGGGCTAGTGAGAAAAAGCTTGGAGTTTGCTTCCACAGGGCTGAGATGAGTGGGAGACTTGGCTAGACAGGGCGGAGCACAACCCAACAACCCAACCCAACCCAACACAACTGGCAGTGTGCCTTTCTCTTTCTGGGAGAAATTCTCTATCTGAATTGGGAACAGGTCCCAGGGTGGCCCATAGGAGGCCAGAAAGGGTACTTACTGACTCTTTTACTGAGAGAGTGACTTGAGGATGCCATAGCAACAGTCTCTGCTTTTGAGATGCCAATGGAAGACTAATTATGGGCAGATTAGTAATACCATGTGACACAGACAAGGCGTTGTGGGGCCCTTGGGAAAGGGCACTGACCCACCTCAGGATCAGGGAAGGCTTCTTTGAGGTTATATAGGCTGGTCAGCCATCCTGACTCTTGGAGTTTATACAATGGAGGAGGAGGGAGAGGAGGAGGGAGGGGGGAGGATGAGATGAGGGGGAGGAGGAGGAAGTGGAGGAGGAAGGATGGGGACCTTGGAAGAACAGGGTGTAGTGAAGCCTAGCCAATGTGCAGAAAGATCTCCTGAGTTCCACCTCTCTGAGCTTCAGCCTTCCAGGCCTAAGAAACAAAGCTACAGACATTGGGGAATCCAAGGGACTTCGAAGTAGGCCAGAGAGCAGCCTGAAGAGAGATCTGGCTGTTTATAGGCCTCTGGTCTCTCTTGGAACATGAGCCTGTTTTGCAAACATAGCAACATGGGCCAAGTACGTGGGGGTTGGAACTGGTTGGGCTGACCCAGCTCACTAAGCAAATAGTGGGGGAGTTTCTTCCTTTTCCCTTTGTAAACTTAAATCTTCTCTGGGCGCATAATTTATAGAATTCCAGAGAACTCCATTTTTGGCTTTCTTCCCAAGAAGGAAAAGTGCATCACATTTTCCACACACTCGTCCCAGCCCGCTGGCTTAGAGCCAAGACTTCCTGTTGAGGCTGAGAAAAAGATGGCTGCTGTTCAGTAGGGTGGGGGTGAGGGGTAAAGGTTGGGGGGTGGAGGGGGGGCTGGGGAGCTGTACTCCTGCTTCAGGGATAGCTGCGGTCATGTGGAGGTAAGTATTCTTCACAATAGTCCTGGAGTGGAGAATAGATGTGTCGAGGTTCAGGGCAAGAGACTATGCAGACAGAAGAGATCTGCTACGAACTGTGCTGGGAGTCTCCCTGACTCCCAACTCTCCATAGCTGCTTAATGTTTACCAAGCACTTTCTTGTCTCATTGGATGAGGGGAGAAACAATCTCTACCTCCTCCTGAGTGTACCAAAAGGGAAGAGCACATAGGACCAAGATTCCGATTTAGCTGCTCAACTCCAACTGAGTTGCTAGGTAAATGGAACAACAACTTGAGATGGAAAACTTCTAGGCCTTAGGTGGTAGCTTGATGGGGGTGCTTTTCCTGAGGGCTCCAGGGATGCTTTGGGTGAGCAGTTCCCACCATGCTTAGCGGCAGGATTGTGGCTGAGGAGTTATCAGAGTCTTGAATCCCAGAGGCTTGGCTGGGACTGTCACCTAGGTATTTTGACTGCTGTCTCAGCCTTTTAGGTTGTCCCGGTTACTCTACTGTGCCTGTCAGGCTAGTCCACCCTGTGCAGATGCTGCCAGGCATGTGAAGCTGCCCCTGTTTGCTGGGCTTTGAGATCTAGGCTGGCTGACAAATGGGTTGCCTGGAAGTCCAGTAGGGCAATCTTTAAATCCAAAACCCTGCCCTGCTCCATGTGAGGGAGCAGTGTCTAGAAACTGCACAGTTGGTGAAACTGAAGCTTTCGAACATGAGACGTTCTCAGACGTCTGTTTCCTCTTATAGTCAGGGGAAAGCATCCAAATCCCACTCTATTTATCATTGTCATTGCTGCCCTGAAGGGTAAGGGTGCACTGCCTTGGCCTCCAGACACTTGGCTCTGAGCACTGATTAGCCTTAGGAGTGCTGAGCTCGGATGCATGCAGTAGGCACTCAATAATGTTTGCAGAGAAGGAGTCAAATTGTGTCCCATAACAGGCCTAGGAAAGGCTCTATGCCATCACAGTACAAAACAGCACATCCCCTCCTTCTGGGCTAGTCAATGCCCCCACGTTACAGCCCTGACTATTTCCTCAGTGAAAATTCTACACCCTTGTAACAAATTTCTTCTGCTATCTTCCTGGAGAATGGCCACTAGCTCTTTCTCTTCATCAATTCTCAAACTGATGGCTACCTCTCAAAGGCCATTCTTGTGAAAAGCGGTTCCTCTTCACCCATGAAGGCCCCATCTCATTCTCCACGCTTATCTTCATCACCAAAGTTACTCTTTGTTTTCTCCACGACTACAGCATAAACTCAATGGGGAGAGACCTTTCTCATCCCACCACTGTGGGTCCCAGGGACTGGCATATAAACACGAGGAGCTCAAGAGTCATTTGTTTACAGATGATGGAAAAAAGATAATGGGATTTGATATCTCCTACTCACAGAAGATGAGGTGAGACTTAGGGTTTTAGAAGTCTGATGTAGATTTGCTTGGACCTGATCTGGAAGCTGTGAGCTTCCCCGCCCCCGCCCCGCCCCCAGCCCCCACTAGTTTATTCTTCAACTTGGATGGGTCTCTGGAGCCAACACAGAATCATGGCTTTCCTTACTAGTTTGGAACCAGGACCATGTTGTCTCTGGAGAGTAACAGCTTGAAGGAACCCTCAGAAGCTAAAGGACCACTTGCACACTTAGGCGGGCAGTGGAAACACGCAAATGTATGTACACTGAATGAAGATGAATTAGAATGAACTAACGTACAGAAGCAAATGAAATTATGTCAGACGACCAGAGACGTGAGCGGATCCCTCATCGCTGTTGGTGTGAGGGGAGGCTTCTCTTTAGATTCTGAAGGGAGAATGGGGAGGCTCTTGAGGACTGATGTGAATTCAGCTCAGGGGCTTTCTTCAGTACCCGACCAGTAAGGGCTGGTTCTGTTACACCCAGAAACTGGATCACTCTGGCTGAAGAATAATCTGCTTCCATGTCTCACTAACTCTCACTGCTTTTCTTATATTAATTCCACAGAAGATGACGGGCAATGAGTCATACCAAGCCGTAGATGAGCCGGTGTGCTAGCTCCAGTAGAAGGTTACTCCGGGCAGTAAGAAGCTATTAATAATCGTTAACAGTCAGTGCTTCATCTAGTCCACACCATCTATGTTCCAATGTATGAAAGGCTTAGATGTATTACTTCAATTAGATAAGCTTGGAACTGCTTTTTAAAAATGGTATTTAATAAAGTTAACAAAGCAGCCCTTTAATCCTATGCAAAGGAAATTATTTTTACTTCCATTTACAAATGAAAAATGATAATGAAATTTTCCTCCTGTTTAGGATGACCGATTTGGCAGTGTGGGGACAGCTCTGTGGAGTAGCTGGAGCCATCCCTGTGATTGCCGCCAGGGGATAGGGAAAGCGATGGTGATGGCATACTTGGTATTATTGATTGGCAATTTGATTGTGCTCTTGCAGAAAATTTGTGGAAGTTCCCACAGGAAGAACTCAAGGGGGGAAGCCTGAGATTCAGCCTTGAGCTTTGTGGTCAGTAGGATTAGAGTTATTTTGTGAGACAGAAAATGCAAAATAAGAATCCTCATTTACAAGATTTTGTTTTTACCAGAGCACGAGTTGTGGCTGTTTAGTGAACTCATCATGAACAGACTCTTTCCATAAGTCTGACCCATATTTCTTGTGTACAGCTTCCCTCCCAAGTCTAAGATGGCTGCTGGAGCTCCAGCGTTGCATGCAGGTCCCAGACAGCTGAAATAGGATTTTGTTGTTCTTTGAACTCTCCTCCTCATCCCCTGTTCCCTTTCTTTCTCTCTTATCCTCATACGCCAACACAGGGCTTCACAGTAGATGTTAGAGCCCATTATATTTCACATCTATTTTTTTCTAATGTATAACTGCTCAATAAGTGCTTATTTCTGATGGTGAAGAGAACATAAGACCCTTCTTTGTGATCTAGCTTCTAGATCAGGCTTTTACAGAACCAAGCAGGAGGCAATTAGATGGATAAGGTGGTTTGGTACATGAGCAATAAGAAGGGCTGGTGACTGTCCTAAACTGGGGAGTAGAACCTGCTTGAAAGGCATTATCTCTGTGCCTTTAGTTGCCAAGTAGGAATATAAAATATGCTTTCCTATTAATTAACCAATAGATTAATATTAATTAATAAATAATTATCAATTAATAACTATTAGTTAACAGGTTAATCATGTGGGGTACACAATCAATCAACCAATTAATTGACTGATTGATTGATTAATGTGTGTGTGTATATACCCATACATGGCATGACACAAGCAGGAAGATCAGAGTATGACTTGTAGGAGCTGGTTCTCTCCTTCCCATTCTCTCCTTCCCATCATGTAGATTCTAGGGATCAAACCCAGGTTGTCAGTCTTGGTGACAAGTGCATTTTCCCACTGAGACATTTCATCAGCCTGTTTTTGATTTTAGAGATACAATCATGCTATGCCACCCCAGCAGGTGCAGAACTCCTGATTCTCCTTCTGCTGCAGCTTCTGGAATACAAGCATAATAGGCATATATTCCACATTGAATTAACTGGTGATTAATTCAGCAGAATATGGAATGCTATAGAGATTGATGGTTGAGTAGATAAGTTCGCTTTGCTAATCACTTTGTTCCTCCCAGAAGACTAGTTACAACAACTGATGAAATGGAGACTCTTCTGTCTGCAGCCCGTACTTGTCATGATACTTACTCCCATGTTGCTTTACTTCTCTCAGGCTGGAGTCTACGCTACTCAGAGGCAGAGGCCGTCTCATTTATCACATCAGCCAGCCAAGTTCTTAAGAGTTCTCTCCATGTCCCTTCTTCGACACCACTGGGTAGAACACAGTCTTATTAGCAGTCTAGGGAATTTATTGCCGCTGAGAGGCAATTGTTCTGCTAGGAACTAGAGTTCTTTGGCCAATGAAGGAGGAAGGATGACTATTGAGAAGTCCGTAGGAATCTCTCTTACTTGATCCTGAAAATGATGGGGCCATGTGGCAGGTTGTCATGGAGTCCACACCATAGTAAGTAACATGAGTTACAGCACATCCATTCACTTATGGGTAGGACAATTCAGAACCAGAGTAGAAAGGAACTTCCTAGGAGCACAAGGTAGGAGAAGCAGCTCTTCTGTCCTATACTGACTCTTGCATGTCCAAAGAGCAATAGTCAGCCCTTGTTGGGTCGTCCCTGTGATGGTGGGTCCTCCAACCATAACCTTTCCAGCAAACTCCAAACTGGCACCATCTTACCCCCTTCCCTAATCAAGACCCTCTTTAATGTCTTTCTCAGTTCTCCTTCAGCCCAACTAGGACTTGCAGTTTTCATCATAGGGAACAACTCCTATTGATTGATAGAGACTTTTAGGGATGGTCTCCCATAGATAATTTTGGGATACAGGGTTGGGGGGAATAAGTACTGGGATTGATTAGTGAGGTCTGTTGTGGTTATTGATGAAGAAATGATGAATCTTGAATCTGGATTAATCTGAGTCCTGTTGACTTTTCCTTCAGGTGTGAGGGGGAAAAATACTCCACACAGATGTAACCATTAAGGTATCTGGAATTCACATTAAGACATCCTGTTCCTACAAGTGAGGTGTATCTACTTGTTTCTACTCCTAGACACACTGAAGCCATCTGGAAGGGGCAGGGCTGAGGGTGTGATTGCTCGAATAACATTGCTCGAATAATTATAGATAGCTACACATCCTTGGCCATCTATTACCCAGGCAGCCCCACCTGATCCTGTCTTACATCAGAAAGAAAACCCTTATCACCCTCTCCTTGAGCTGAAGCTATGAAACCAGATAGGAGTGGATTGTGATGAGTCCCCCAGAGTGACTGACAGGCCTCACATTCAGGCTCCAGTGACAGCTCTCACAGGCCAGACACTAAATATATCTTCTTATGGTGACAAGGACAGGGTTAGGGAGCACATGATCTTTTCCAGTCACAAGGGGGAGAGACCCTGAGTGCTCTGACCTCAGAATCTATTCCTGAACTGGAGGCACCGTCCAAGAATAGAATTTCTGTATCCTGGTCAACTGTTCTACTTGGGGTCTTTATGTGGGGCACACTGCATCCCATGGTGACAAGTGTGCAGGCAGCTGTGGAGGAAGGGGTGGGACCCTGAGGCATGCCTTGAGAGAACCTCTTGGATAGGGGAAGGTTTCCTTCCAGCTGAGTGAGGGGCTAAGAGGAAAAGAAGAAGCCAGGATTGGTGAGGCTGGAGGAGAGAAGAGATTTTGAACACCCCCATCTGCCTCTGAAAGTCACAGAAGACACCAACCTGAGTCACCGTGTGATACAGAAGTAGAAAAAGAAAAGATGTTTTCCCTTCTCCATTCTGTATGTGCTCTTCAGAAGTAACTGTACCAATAAGTTTGATGTTCTTTTCATAGTTTTTGTATATAGCATGTCCCAGTCTCTTTCTTATACACATAAATAGTAGAGTAGTATAGTATATTACAAAAGGCTATAAGTAATTATAGATAGCTATATATCCTTGGGTCCTTTCTATAGGCTTTGGATTCCATCTCTGTAAAATGAACATGATAATATTTACCTGACACAGTCATTCGAAAAATTAGATGAAATGTCAGACAGTGACTAACAGACTAACAGAGTAAGGTATCATCATCATCATCATCATCATCATCATCATCATCATCATCATATTTAAATATGACCATATGATTTATGGCCATCCTAGTTACCCATTACTGCAAATAAATCACACCAAAAATTGTGGCTTTAAAGATGTGATTAGAATGAACAAATATTATCTCACAGGGTCTGTGCCTCAGGAACTCGGGAGTTGGGGGTACTAACCCCACAGGCTCTTAGATGCTGGCAGCCTCGGGAGTTGGGGGTACTAACCCCACAGGCTCTTAGATGCTGGCAGCCTCGGGAGTTGGGGGTACTAACCCCGCAGGCTCTTAGATGCCGGCAGCCTCGGGAGTTGGGGGTACTAACCCCACAGGCTCTTAGATGCTGCCAGGGGCTGCAGTTCTTTTCTCCGAAGGTCCAACTAGGAATGTTTGGAATCTTCTTCGAAGGTGGCTGGCTCACTTGTATCTGTTAGCAGGAGGCTTCTAGTCCTTGTCACAGAGATACTCTTGTTGATTGCTTAAATGTTCCTATGACATGGCAGCCATTTCCCTACACCCCCAAATAGGCAATATGGGAAAGAGAGAGCAAGATGGCAGCCATCTCCCCTATACCCCCAAATAGGCAATATGGGAAAGAGAGAGCAAGAAGAGAGACACGTCATGCTTTATGACAGTCTCTCAAGTCCCATACCATTACCTTCTTCTGTTCCTTAAAAAGGGAATTACTAAATCCAGTTCACATGCAGGGGGGATGGACTGAAGGGAGTTGGTTGCAGAATGTGAACATCTTTTACGACCTCGTCAGAGCCTATCCTAGGCACACACGGTAACTGTGATCCGAGCATTGCATTGTCTTATTACAAATTGCTTTTTTCATTTACTAGAAAACTTTGGCAGCTTTCCATGTCCACATATATAGAATAGTGTCACCCTCTGTCTCACTCTATGGCTGGCTTCACCCAGTTAGATTTAGAGACTTAAGTTTTCCTGTATTTCTGGCTGACACAGAACAAGAACCTTCCTGGATGAAGGAACACTAGAGGAACCGTGGGCCTCCTTAGTATGTGACTAGAGAGTTCTGTTTTGTAGCCTTTCTATGTTTGGGGTTTGTTATCTGAAAATTCCTGGTTCCTGGAAAGAGGGCTGGGATTGGCTCTTATGAGAATTGTGAAAGAAGAAAGACTATAGAAGGTGTGGACAGGTCTGTGAGCCTCTTCATGGCAGCTGGAGGGTCTGTGTGCTAGCACCATTGAAACCCTCGTGCCAGGGCCTATGCCTGGAACTCAGGAGGCATCTGGCCCATGAATATCCATACTTCCTTTGCAGCCTAGAGCACCAGCCTTTTGGAGAGTCCTGTCTTCAGATGCATATATAACCTGACTGGGAGGGTTCTCTGGACACGTAGACAGGTTCATCATCTCTAGACAAAAATACCTTTGATCTCTCTCTCTCTCTCTCCTCTGTGTGTGTGTGTGTGTGTGTCTCCCACCCCCACCCATCACTGGGGAACATGACACAGCAAAGCAATCTATAAAAGCTCAAGTGTAAGTTTTATTGTCATCCTTTTCTAGTTAGACACTCTTGTGTAGGGTCAGGGTAGACATTCTTACATGGTATTCTTGCAGAGGATGACAGTAAAAACCTCTCACATGGTAAGAGCTGGATCCGGGTACATCATCCAGGCAGATGAAAAATAGCTCCTAGAAAGTGAAGTGGTTCTTTAGTAAAGTGGAGAGAAAATATGTTAAGAATCTCATGCTGATGTGGGAGGACCTTGAGGTTTATTTATTTATTTATTTATTTATTTATTTGTAGGAGGAGGGCAGAGCATACTGAGTTTATTAAATGCACCACTGGACTGCTGTCCCTCTGACCACACCCACTCACGCCCTACCACTGCTGTCCCCAGAATCAACAAACCAAGGCTCCCACGGCTGTGGGTCTTCTCTGTCATAGATGCAGAAGGCGAACCTCCCTTTCAGTGAGCAGGAGGGAGGGACCACAGCTCTCCATTGCTCTGTCCTCTTGAAAATAGATCGCCTTCCTTTGGGTCTCATAAGGAACATCTGGCAGGAAAATTGGTCTGGCTGTTTAGGCCCCGGGAAACAGGGGAAAGGTTGTCTGTATTCTTTTGCCTGGTTCTGCAATCATGTTTGGGATTTCAGGGTTTTGCAGAGGTTGTGGCACCTATCTATGCTGACATACAGTTTGCAGGGCTGTGTGCTTTCTGTCTGTTAGGAAGAAATTGGATCCCCTCTCTCTCTGTTCCTCTTCTCTGAGTCTCTGAATGAAAAGGTTGCTGCCAGCCCTCCCCAACCCCAAGCCCCTAGGCTACTGGTGTCTGTTCAAGTCAGCTCAGGTAGGGGATACAAGGCAGACACACAGCCAGTGTGGAGGAGTCCTTCCTGTCCTTTGGGTGTTCATGTCCCCAGCCAGAGTGGCTGTCTCACTAATGAGCTCAGTGATCCTAAAAGCAGCGTCTGTGATCACAAGGGATGCGGCTGTACCTTTCTTTCTAAAACAGACTTCCCGCTTTTGAATATTGCTATGACTTACATTGCAGAGACTAATAAATCAAATAAGGAGCATAAGCCATCCACAGTTGGCTCCCAGTGCTGATACAGTTAGTGTCATTTCTTTTTTTCTATGCTTGTTTATGTATTCCATTTTCAAGTAGCTATGCAATCATCTTCCATAATATAGTCTTCAGTGTGTTTGCATGAATTGATGAGTCAGCAGCTTTCTGGGCGTTTTAAGGCCTTCACTGGGGCATGATTTTTTTGGGGGGGGGGTAGCTTGTAAACTCTGTGGTGGTAGAATCTGTACTTACCAGTTAACTGAACCAGTTTGCTGTTGGTAACCAGTGATGTTGCTCACTATTTTCTATGGTTACTAACAGTGTTGTGACTCTCACACAGGCCTGCCTATTTTTCTTCTTTTCTCTTGACACAGTTCTGCATGATGGGGCATCCAGGCATGGTTATTCATATTTTGGAAGCTAAAGGACACCATTGTGAAGTCCCAGGTAGCCAAACAAAGTGAGGTCCCATAGAGAGATTGCATGTTGAGTGGTGTCATCAACGAGAGAAAATGACCACGGGAGCTGCTGGAAGCTCGTCCTCTCTTTCCTAACTGGGTTTTGTTTCTGACTGATACATGGTTATTGTATATTCAGTGGATAGTAATTAGCTACTGATTACTGATTGTCTGTCAGGACAATGGTCTGTTTGGCAATAAAAGCATGCTCTCAGCATACTGAGAAACAACTCCCTTTCTGCTTTCTGCCCTGAGAGCTAATCCCCGAAGACTAGGAGCCCAGCTTGCCCCAAATTCTCAAATGACCTAGCCAAGGCTACTTAGAGTATCAGTGGCCAAGTCAGAAATAGAAGCCAGGGCTTCCTGTGACAAAGGATGTGCTGCTCTAAGGCAGCTGGGCTCTTGCCACTGGCCACATCACTCAAGTGTCCCTAGTTTTCTCATGAAAGCCGTGGTCTGGGGATCTGGTTCAAATACAGGAACATAAGGAAAATAAACCATCCACAGTTGGCTCCCAGTGCTGACAGCTAATAGTCTGGGGTTGGGTCCTAAGTTTCTGCATGCCTTACAAGTTCCCAAATGATTTTTTTGTCTGGGATTGCTCTTGGAGCAGCGAGCAGCTAGAGCATCGCTCAGTAAACAGCTGAGTAAATGACCTAGATAAAGGCAGGACTCACTGGCAAGTAGAGCGACGACATTTTAAATGTGGATGACTGAAAAGGGTGTTCCCGATAGTTGTGAGTCTTAAAGGTCACATCCTGTTTCTGCTAGAAACACCCGGACATGGGCTCACCCAACTGGCCAGAAGAAGGCCCTTCAGACACACTCTTAACAGTACAATTGGCTCCTTTATTGTATGGAAGAAGCTGAAGTAAGGCAGCCAGAATAGAGGTGTTAATATTCCAAAGGCGCTTCCCAGTGTCCCCCAGGATCCTGATTAATCACCTGGAGAAAGACCAGGGAGTCTGGGATGGGAGGAGAGCCTCACGCCACTGCAGCGTCAGCCCTCAGCACTTAACGGGGTAAGGAGTGAAGCAGAGCCTGGACACAGGAGCCTTGTCCAGCAAAGTGTCTGCATTACCGGCATGGCTCGCCGACTCCCAAGTACAGGCAGAAGAAGTCAGCCTTATTCATGGACTGGGCATAGTTTTCAGGGCAAGGGGGTGGGGTTGAGGGGTGGTAGGTTGATTGACGCCCTGGAGGGATGGACACAGCAGGCTAAGCAGCGCCAGTCCTGTGGCCAGAGTTGGAGGGTTGAGCCCGCTTATTATATCTTCAGATTTAGAACTGGGAAGTGCCATCATTAAAGCTGGAATATGAGTCATAGGCAAAGATGGAGAGGTTGGGGAACCTGGTGTTTTTTGAAACTACGCTCCCTGGATCTGCAAAGAGTTCATGGGAAGACATGTCAGGGGCCAGTGTCAAGTGTAGAGGAGTGTGGTCCTTCATCAAGAGTTTTACATGTTTGGATTCTGAATATGATGTCTTTCTGTAGCAGGGCTTATACTTAAAAATCTTTTCATTTGACATCTCAGAGGAGGAATGCAACTTCTCAGAGATTTATAGTCAGCTTGTGGCACAGCATGGAGGTACGTGCTTTGAGGGTGTGGATGACCACAGCACTATAGGTTAAAAAGGACTTTAAATGCCCTCAACACCGGCATCCCCAGTCAAGGCACAGAGGGCAAATGGGAAGAGGAGAAGGGCTACAAAATCTGAAAGCCTGGTCCCAGTGACTCAGTTTCTCCAGCAAGGTCTCACCTACTAAAAGAAGCATAGCCTTTCAAACAAGTGTGACAGCTGGGGAGCAAGTATTGAAACACGTGAGCCTATGGGGGAGATTTCACACTCAAAACACAACAATGTCAATCAGTGTTATCATTTAAATTTCATTAAATGTGTTCTCACAGCCTTCCTAAGTAATCTGTGTTTAGAGAATGTGCTTTAGTTAAGGCTGGAATTCCTGGTGTGTGTGTGTGTGTGTGTGTGTGTGTGTGTGTGTGTGTGTGTGTGTTGATGTCAAGGCCAGCCCTGAGTAGAGACAGGGTTTTCCATGTCACCAGCTGCCCTACTCCCACCCCCGTGCTTCAGCTGCTGCTCCTCACGCCGAGCCCTGCCTGGACACCCCTTGAAATCAAGGCCCTTTCCTTTGCTACCGCACTACAGTGTTGGGGGATGACATTCCCCTTCTTTGAATAGCCAAAGTGCATTATTAGGAAGGAATATAAATACAGATACAACTTCACCTATTTTTTTAAAAATAAGACTTTTACTCAGGGCACCACACCACAGTCCCCTTTCTCATGTGGCAAGTTTCTGCTTGAACCATTGAAACATTTTCCGAATAGTTGGACCATTGGACTATTTTATTCTTCCACCCTGGGAGTAAGGGTAGATTTGGGGTCCCTTATCTCCGAGAAGGATGCTTTTGCAAATTGGTTCTTTCCCTCTTCTGGCTGCCTTTTTCTAGGACTCTGCGTGTAAAATGGGAGGGATAAAGGGTGCTGTGGCAAGACCTGGAGAGAAGCTCCTGGACCCTCCAGTTTTCTGGAGGAAGCACTCGTTGATTTTAAGTCTGCTGCAAGGTGATTTGCTCTGTTAATGTCCTATCACTATGACAAAATACTTGAGGAACTTACAGGAAGAAAGACTTATTTGGGTTCCTACTTCAGACATTTCAGTCCATGGTCATGTGGTCCATTGTTCTGAGGAAGGGCATCACGGTAGGAGGCTGTGACAGAGCAAAGCCATTCACCACTTCACAGTGGTCAGGAAAAGAGGGCAGCTAGAGACCAAGTCTTCAAGGACATACCTCAGTGACTTCCTTCCTTCAGCTGGTGTCACCTCCTACAGCTTCCAGTACCTCTCAATTGGCCATAAATCTCTGAACCCTTAATCAATCCATTAATGAGATTAGAGCCCTTGTGATTAAATTACCTGCTGAAAGTCCCCTCTGAACATGATTGCTCTGGGGTCTAAGATTTCCGTGTTGGGGATAATGTCAGAACCAAACCACAACACTTCCTATCTCCAAACCTCTGGGTACGATAGAGGCTGGCATCTATCTATTGTACAACTCCACTTCTCCAGCTACTCCCTGACAAAATGTTAACAGCCAGCGGTGACTCACTGTGTTGGAGCTTGGGCATTCTCGCCTTTTTGCCATTCACCCTGCTTAGAACTTCCCTGTTTTCAGACCTGGACTCCAACCCTTTCTCTTCCAGAAATGCTTTCCCCGCCACCCCACTCCCTTCTAAGTTCTCCTAGCCCTCAGAGGTGGCTCAGAAACCCTCCCTTTCACCCTGCCCTTCCATCACATTTAAGTTGAAAGTCACTAAGCAAGGTCCTCTTCCTCACCTTCCAGCCCTATTCTTTGCCTGGGTTGGGTGCTTTGCACTTCCTTGTCTGACCCAGCTTGTCAGCTGCCTGGTGGATTACTTCTGTACCCTGGATAGTCAGTCTGGGGCTTCGTGTCTGGACTCTCCTCAGTAAAAGGAGGATGATATTATGTCTTTGCCTTCTGTTTATTGTGAAGCCTACATGGGCTAACTCTTCCCTGGTCAGCTGTCCATTCTATACATGCTTATTGTGTGCCAGACCCTGAAGTTCTTACGCCACACAAATCAAGTCATTGCCTTTCTATTTTAATGAGGAAGAAACACAATAAAGTGCAAATGAATCCTAAAACCATCACGCACAGCATCTGTCCATCACTGTTCCAAGTACTTCAATGGGTTTCTAGATCTTTTCCTTCACAAAAGCCCTCTGAGTTACACACAGCCGCTGTCCGCTTTCTGATACAGAATGAAACAATGTTTCACACAAAATCCACCAGCTAGGAAGTGGTGCTGTAAGAATGGTCATGATGTGTCAAGCTGCACAAAGCCGGGAGGGAGGACAGGAAGCCAGGGCTCTAGCACAGGGGCCACGGAGGTTGAAGGGCCCTGAGAAGGTCACTGGAGTTGAGGGAGGTCATGCGAGGCAGAGGAGGAGCGAATGCAGATGCGGAGGCAGGAATAAGATAGACTGTAGGAAGCAGCACAAACGATAGTCGAGTCAGGACTACCGACCATGTAAAGCCGCCAGGTGAATCTGAATAGCTATGAATGTTGACTATTATAAATGCTGTCTGTTCTGGCCATTAATAACACACAGCTTTCTCTTCCCACCAGCCTGTGAGGCCAGGATTGTGTTTCTTGTTCAGACTTGTATATTGCCTATAGGACTTGCTAGGACTTTTTAAGATACTGGTCATTCTCAAGAGACCAGATCTTGCAGCCTGAAGAGATCAAGCCACGCCCCCATGCAGTGCTTTCTGGGTCAGAGTTAACACACAGCTTGTAACTTATGCTGCCTGGCTCTTCCATATTCTTTGATATGTGTGCTTTGTTTTACACACACACACACACACACACACACACACACACACACACACACAATTTCAGTGATAAGAAATTTCCTGCTAGCTCAGTCCCCAACTTCTAAAGATCTGATATTTTCTTTGGTCTTGGGACTACCCATGGGCTTGTTCCCAGGGATTTTTTTTTTCTAGAGTCTCCTCTGCCTGCACCCTTCTCTCTTTGACAGCTCTGTACATGATTCGGGCCTTGAACTTACAGAGATCAGCTTGCCTCTGCCTCTGAAGTGCTGGAATTAAAGACATGCCTCTTTTTTTTTTTAAGATTTATTTATTATTATATCTAAGTACACCGTAGCTGTCTTCAGATGCACCAGAAGAGGACGTCAGATCTCACTATGGATGGTTGTGAGACACCATGTGGTTGCTGGGCTTTGAACTCAGGACCTTCGGAAGAGCAGTCGGTGCTCTTAACCACTGAGCCATCTATCTCTCCAGCCCGACATGCCTCCTTTTAAAGCACTCGGCATGTTTGACTCTCATGTATGTTCTATAACTTTCTGTCTAGGGCTCTCCCGCTTACCTTGAGGCCTGATAATGGCTTGAGGGCCCTTTCTTTTAATTACCCTCCTTTCCTGGAGGGGAATTGTGTTACAGGTTTTTCTTCCCTAGACCAACCACTGCTGCTCATTTCTAGTGTTATTATATTTAATATGACTCCATTTTATGACTTTGTTAGTAGATATTTAATCTTCTTGTTGCTTTGGAGTTAGAATTTCATCTTAATTGGACAAACCTTGGGCTGGGGAGAGCCAGCTTTTCAGCCTGCCTCTGCTACTTATTAGCACCTGTGGGTAGCTGGCTTTTGTTCTTTGAATCTGTTCCCACATTTGTCAACTGCAAAGAGGAACATTCAATTCACAGAAGGTTGTCAGCATTGTGAGAAATAACACATAGAAAGTAGCACAGCAGACATTGCTCTGTGTGTGTGTGTGTGTGTGTGCATACTTGGTCTTTGTAATCTTTCTAACACTCTGATTTTTATATGCCCCAGAACAGGGGAATACCAGGGCCATTACGTGGGAGGGGGTGGGTAGGGGAGCAGGGCGGGGACACGGGAGGGTAAGGGAAAATTTCTGGATAACATGTGAAATGTAAATGAAGAAAATATCTAATAAAGAGAAAAAAAAAAGATTGTATAAACTGACAACACGACCACTCCAAGGTATGATTAAGGGGAAGATTTTTATTGTAGATATGAGAGAGAGAACGGGAAGAGCATCTGACAGCGTCCAGAGCAGAGAGAGAAAGGAGTAGATTGAACTCTGCCAGTGGACTGGACCTGGCTAGGAGAGAATCAGGAGCAGATAGAGGGCAAGGAGAGAGGGAGAGCGAGAGACAGACAGGGAACATATGGGAACTGCAGGATTTAAGGAGAATGAGTAGCTGGTGTGTGTGTATGTGTGTGTGTGTGTGTGTGTGTGTGTGGTGTCTGTGAGCTGGAGGGAGTTTAAAGTAGGGGAGGAGGTAAGAAGGGCTAGCATGTTAGCATAGACTGTGAAATGTCTAACAGCCGCTTCTGATAGTGAGGGAGCCTAGAGGCTAGCCTGTGCTTAAGTATGCTATTAGGCACCACAGTTAGTCATTTGTCCCTTCTGTCTTTTGGAATTTGGGGATAACAGAGTTTCCTTTGGGCCCCACATAGACCTATCCACCAATAACTTCCCAGAAAATTTTATTTCCATTTCCCAATTCTTTAGGTGGTGTCTGCAGGCAAAATGCCCTCGAACTATGTCTGGGCCCCATGAAAGCTTAGATTAGCAGGCCTGTGACCTGTCGACACTTTCAGATTCCTTTGCAGGGAATAACCTTGTTAATGAGCCATGATTACAGTATTTTGGCACTCAGGGGAGACGTCATTCTCAGCTCATGGGTACAATCCTTTCAGGGTGTGTGTGTGTGTGTGTGTGTGTGTGTGTGTGTGTGTGTTATCCCCCCAAGCCTCCACCCACTAGATTTTTCTGACAACTCAACACACCCTAGAGTCACATAGACAGAAAGAACCTCATTTGAAGAATTATCTCCCCAAATTAGTCCATGGGAATATCTATGAGAGGCTGTCTTGAATGATCACTGATATGGGAGAGCCTAGCCCACCATCCCTAGGCAGGTGGTCCTGGGCTATAAAAGAAAGCTGAGAGCAAGCCAGTAAACAGCATTTCGTCATAGTTTCTGCTTGAGTTTAGTTCCTGTCCTGACAATTTCTTTAATTTTTTGAGATTATAATATAGTCACATCATTTCTCCCTTTCCTTTTCTCCCCCCAAATCCCACCCATATACCATTCCTTGCTCTCTTTCAAATTTATGATCTCTTTTTAAAAAATTAATTGTTATTACATATATATACACACAATACGAAATACACGAGTACAACCTGCTCAGCCTGTATAATGCTACTTGCATTGTATGTTTTCATGGCTGATAATTTGGTATTGGATAAACAATTGGTGTGGTTTTCCTTGGGGAGATTATTTTTCCCGCTCTCAGCATGTTTGAGTTGCCTGTGGTTCTGCGTGTAGGGTTGAGGCCTCCTGGGCTCCCACGATAGCATGTCTGTTGTTTTTGTTAACTCATGTGTAGTGGTCATGTTGATGAGGCTTTATGGGTGTGGTTTCTCACATTCCTAGGAATTATAATCTCACAACAGACTCCATCTTACTCTGGCTTTTAGAATCTTTCTGCCCCCATTTTTCTGAAATGACCCCCTTAAGTGTAGGTATTGTATTATAGATGTATCCACCGGGACTAGGCTCCACACCTGTGCATTTTGACTGGTTGTGGCTTTCTGTAATGACCTCCATCTGTTGCAAAGACACATTTTCTTGCTGTTTAGGGAGGACTATTCTTATCTGTGGTTGTAAGGACAAATGTTTAGGATGTACTTAGGGCTTATGCTGGCTTAGTAAAGTGGCAGTTGTAGGTTCTCCTCCAAGATCAATGACTTCACTAGGCCTGGCTAGTTGGCTAAATTTCCAGTACCAGGAATAGTTGCCCCTTTGTTGGCCAGATCTTAAGTCCAATAAGAGGGATGTTGGTTGCTGTCAAAGTGTGTACTCCACACATCATGCCATGTTGATGGTTCAGAGATATCATAGTTGGGTAGGACCATTGGTTGCCCCAGAATGCCTTTTGGTACCATCAAAGCTAGTCCTCAGGCCAGTTCCAGCTCTGAGGCCTCTGGGCCCTGGGTCTGAAGTGTATGCAATAGGGACTCACCTTTCTCCTCTGGGGGCAGGCACCCAAGGGCAATTGCAATAGGTTTGTAATGTTTTGGGAGCCTTCTCAACAACCTAGCCAGACTGTTTTATAATAGCAACTGAAACCAAACTAGAACACTGGCCAACTCGAGACCACAGGGAAATCAGTAGAACCCATCACTCAAAGGAGAGCTGGGCTACAGCTCTCCTGTGCTCAGAGGGAGCCCACTGAACCATGCAGCGTGATCTGACCTGCTCCAGCCAAGAGATCTTGGGATCCCTCTAATAGATGAATGACTGTTTTAATCCGTGGTTAGTGCTTCAGTGATGGCCTTACTGGGATACTCTCTAAGGGGAGGCTCCCTAAATCTTTTACACTGGTCAGTAGTATTGTTTGGATGTGGAATTTTCTCTAATATCCCACATGTTAAAGGTTTGGTTTGTATGGTGGCATTATTAGGAGCTGGCAGAATGTTGAAGATGTGGGGCTTAGTGGACTAAGTGGAAGGCCTTTGAGTCGTTGGGAGTAAGTCCTTGAAAGGGAGAAGACGGCCCTGGTCACTTTCACTTCTTTAGCCACAAGGGGACTGGTTTTGCTTTGTTAAAGTTCTTGCCACGGTAGGATACTTTGGCTCACACCCAAAAGCAATGGGACCAGTTGGTCATGGACTGAAACCTCCAAAATCTTTAGTCCATAAATTGGTTATCTCTGGTATTTTTTATGGTGGTATTAAGTTAACCAATGATCCTACTTCTAACCTCCAAAGGAACTTGGGCATTTTTTAGCTAGTGACCTAAGACTCATTCCTTGCCTGTTCTTTCTTAATCTTGGTGGTGAATCATTTGGAGCAGATGACACCTCCTCCCACTCTATTATCCCCCAGCTAAGCTTTGCTACCTTGTGAGGAATTTCAGTGTGCATGTGAAATGCAGAAATGCAATTTGCAGGGATGCTCCAGGTCTCAGAGCCCAAGTTGGCCAGGCTATAAACATTCCATTTATTTCCAAGCCTGGCCAGTAAGTTTGCCTAGCACCAGCACTGGAAAGAAACTGAGGCCCAGTCCTTTGCAGCCACTAAGTTCCGGTGATTCCTTCTGAATCCACACTTGGAAGCATGTGGGACTCAGAGCCAGGGACATTGGTGGCCAGGCTTTCTCTCATTTGCCTGCAAAGACATGTCTTTCCTTTGGAGAATTCCTTGACTTCTCTTTCCCATTAAAAAATAGTGTTCCAGTCTTTACAAAAATAAGGAAAGCCCACAATATTAATTGATTGTGATTGCTCAGCTGGCCACAGAGAAGTTGCCCTGTAAACATCTGTAGGACTGAAGTTTTGTTGAACCCACTGAGCTATTTACTTCTCAGAGATGCAGCCCAGGCTTCCTTAAGTATAACTACCTCATGGAAGGCACATTCAGCCTTACTAGTAATTCTGTGGAGAGGCAGGGGACTGCTCTCTATCATCCTTCCAAAGGAGATAAAAGCTGGACTCTGATTTGACCGAAGCTGTGACCAAATCTATGGCCAGATATGTCACCTGTGAGATTAAGTGTGACAGGAGGAGTGGGCTTTGACAGTATCCCATACCAACTGGCTCTTCTGCCGTTATAACTGTGGGCCTGGGATATTGGCAACTGTTATATTTACCAAGCAAACTAGATAGAATGCTCTGGTTTGGAGGCTGCTGGGGGCTTATGACTCACTTAAATGTAGATTCCCCTGTGCCTGAAGGATAGGTAGTGTTCAGTAAACACTTGCTCAATCAACGAGTCGATCAAAGTTAGCAAAACATGTGCAGACACCCTGTAGGGATTTCAGAGAGAAACATTATCGGACTTTGTCTCTCTTTGAAGGATGGACATGAGAGGACCATATAGTAAGTTTAGAAAACCTAAAACCATCACAGCTCGAGGAGGCTAGTGCTCATCAAGACTCTGAGGTGATGGACTCAGCTGGCTGCCTTAGGTCATGAAGAGTCACTGTCTTACATATAAGCAAATATAAGCCTGGGAGACAACGATCACTGAGAAGTCTTCTATTTCAGGGCTTAGTAGCTACTGCTTCTTCTCCTGGATCTGCAGAACCTTGAAGTATCACAGTCCTCACTGGGTTCCAGTCGCCCCATAGCCTGTATTACACAGAGGTAACGAGCCGTAGCCTGTATTACACAGAGGTAACGAGCAGCATTTCTTGCATGCCAGGCTGGTTATCAGAATTTTACTCTGAAGATGCATCTTGCAATTATCCCAGAAGAAGATGGGACTTACGAGGCACTTCCTTAACACTTATCACCATGGAACCCCTGGGAGGGAGACTCCATGGGGCTGCTTTCCCACAGAAATGCCACGACAGCAATGGCAGACTCAGGAGATCTCGGAACGGGTAGATGATAGCATCATGTGTTCAAGAAAACCCAACACTTTCTCTCCTACCACACTAAGAATGAGTTATGGGTTTTTGTTTTGTTTTTTTGGGGGGGGGGGTTTTTTTTTGGTTTTTCGAGACAGGGTTTCTCTGTATAGCCCTGGCTGTCCTGGAACTCACTTTGTAGACCAGGCTGGCCTCGAACTCAGAAATCCGCCTGCCTCTGCCTCCCGAGTGCTGGAATTAAAGGCGTGCGCCACCACTCCTGGCGAGTTATGTTTTTGTGGTCATAAAATCTAAGGGAATTTTGTAAGCCCCAATTTACCCATTTCTTAGCTTCCTTTCAACCCTCAAGTTCTATGATGCTTGTACAAATGGATGGATTCACCTCTATGTCAGTTCTGGAGTGAATTATTTAAAATAACTGACTGACTAAATTTCTGCTCAATGGGTCCAGCATTTAAGTCTCAGTTAGGCCCTGGCTATACTTCTTTTATTTCAGTTTTAAAAGACATCTCCAACAGAGAAACGGCTTGAGGCTGCAAAGGGCAGCATTAGAATTCTTTTCTTTCTCTGCAGTTAGTGACAGGGCAGATGAATAGACCATCACAGAAGCATATACCCACTCCAGATGGGGAAAATGTTCCTGTTGCTTTTCCTGACTTGAGGCTAAATTTGGCTTTTACATCCAAACCACTTCAGCCTCAAAAAGAAAAAAAATAGTGACAGCTCTCCACTTAAGTGAGGAAACTGGTAATTACCTCCCAGGATGGTGTGACAGTTATGTGAACCTAAGGACTTAGCAGACAGCAGAGTTCTGTGCGAGGGAATGGATACATCTCAGCAGGTTTTTGCCCTCATGTTGCAGGTTGTTAAAATTACCCACCAATGTGAGGGTGTCCGTGATTGGCAGTGTCACATTCTAAACTAGGGGTGGTGGAAATTCTCAGTCTGTGGCATCTCTCTTTGTTGGAAGGCACTCGCCATCTCTGCTCCAAAGCCCAAACTTCATGTCTCACTGTACCAGCTATTCCTCTTTCATTAAGAATATTATGCTGTTCAGCATAGATGCTCAACTCAGAAACTCCCTAAGTCTCTAAGATGGCAGCAGCCAAACCAGAATGTGTTGAGAAGCTCGTCCAGGGCCAGCATGGCCAGATCAGTGGACTTTCAATGTAGGACAAGGGCTGTTGTGTATGTCTTGTTATAGGACAAAGAGGAAGTCTGATCAATCAAAATGAAATTAAAAATTAACATGCTTCTGTTTGCTCACTTATAATCTTTGAAGAGGTCAATACCCAGGGACTGTGCCAGCAACCTGGTTTGAGGCTGGCCACAGAATATGCTTGAAGACCAGTTTGGGTAAACATGACAGAGAGCAGCTGGGCAGGACTGGGGTTAATTACAGCTAGGATATGGACACTCACAAAAAGCTTAAACATTCCTTTCTGAGGGCTGGCGTGTGTGCTGCTGGCATGGAGGGTTAGAGAGGACCTGGAGTCTTTGGATGGCATGAACTCCAGTGGTCAGTGGTTCACTCCAAGGAAGGCCAAGGACACCAAGTTTTCTCTCTCTCTCTCTCTCTCTCTCTCTCTCTCTCTCTCTCTCTCTCTCTCTCTGGCAATATGTCAGTTAGAGGTGTAATGAAGCCAGATAGAGATGAGACTGATGTATTTATAGGAGACATTTTTTTGGGGGGGGGTTAGGAGACATATGTAACCAGACAAAATCTAGGAGTAGCTTGTTCCCATTACCTCCTTCCTTTTTTTGTTTTTGTTTTTTGTTTGTTTGTTTGTTTGTTTGAGACAGGGCTTCTCTGTGTAGGCCTGGCTGTCCTGGTACTCACTTTGTAGACCAGGCTGGCCTCAAACTCAGAAATCCACCTGCCTCTGCCTCCCAAGTGCTGGGATTAAAGGCGTGTGCCACCACTGCCTGGCACCCCCTTCCTTTTTGGTGTGTGTGTGTGTGTCTGTACCTGCGAAGTAGATATTCCATTATAATTATTGACTTAAAATATACCTATTAGTGTTGTCTTAGGGTTTCTCTTGCTGTGATAAAACAATATGACCAAAAATAACTTGGTGAGGAAAGGGTTTATTTCAGGTTATAGTAGCCATCCATCATTCAAGAAGGAAGGGCAAGAATGTGGAAGCAGGAACCAAATCAGAAGCCATGGAAGATTAATGCTAACTGATTTGCTCTGCATGGCTTGCTTAGTCTGTTTCCTTATATCATCCTAGATCACCTTCCCAGAGATGGCACAGCCCACTGTGATCTGTGCCCCTGCTTCCCATCAATCATCAAATAAGAAAATGACCCACAGGCCACTCTGGTGGGGACCATTTTCTCAGTAGAGGTTCCCTCTTCCTAGATGACTGTAGATGGAGTCAAGTTGACATAAAACTATCCAGCATAGCTGCAAACTGAACTTCCCAGAAAAAAGAAAATTGCTCCAGTGTTGAAAACTCTACAGGCCCAAGTGACTGAATTATCCTGGAGATGATTTATCCTGGGCTATTTTTAGTCCCTTTTGAAAGCAACTCATCACTATCCTGTACCAAACCCAACACCCTTGTAACTATCAAAGCTTTTAAAGTATTTTTAGCAGACCTCTAACCTCCACCAACCCCAAAGCTAGGAAGTCATCAGACCTATAGCAGAATTTTCTCCATTCTGCCATTACACATCAATCTGTGGCACTACCAATGTATTTAGTAAATTATTGATCCATGAATTTCTTTGTTATATAACTAACAGGCTCTCCTATAAGCACTTCTTCATGGGAGTAAGTTTTCTACAGCAACCTGAACCCAGGTTCCAGGGCCAGGACCTTAACATCTGCATTTCTCTCTAGCATCTGTTTTTATTCCCTTTGAGGAGAAAGTTGTGGGAGTTTTTGTTTGTTTTTTTGTTTGTTTTGCATTGACAACACTGTTACTAGTTTATAGTTACTTAATAAACACTTGATGGCTGAAGTTAAAAAAAAAAAAGCAAACGACTGGACAAAGCTCATGTAAGACTAGAAACCGAAGAATGTGAATTTTAATTTATAGTCAATCAATCGCATGTAGTCATTGATCCTTGTCTCTCCCTGTGTGTGTGTGCGCGCGCGTGCGCGCGCGCGTGTGCCTACTGAATTCAGTAATTTATTTATTATTAGGATTCTTTTTTGGAGAGAGTCTGTATATGGTCTAGAACTTAGCATCTGCCTGCTTCAACTTCCACAGGGTTGGAATTGCAGGAACACATCATTAGGCCCAGCTTCTGGAACATATTAGTTTTTATTTTATGTGCATGTGTGGTTTAAACAAGAATGGCCAACCATAGGCCCATATATATGAAAACTTACTTACCAGGGAGTAGAACTATTTATTAGAATTAGAGGGGTTAAGAGGTATGGCCTTGTTGGAGAAAGTTTGTCACTAGGGGTGGGCTTTGAGGTTTCAAAAGCCCAATGCCAGACTCAGACTCTGTTTGCTGTCTTCAGATCAGGACATAGCTCTCAGCTAATGCTCCAACTAAATCTAAATGGGGACTGAAGACATCCCAGCAGCAGGCTGCACAGCAGCACAGCCTGGGCAGAGCAGGACACATTTGGTCACATTTGGCAAGCCAGTAAGATCTGAAGGTGGCTGTGAGGGGGAAACCACACAGAAGCAAACTCATGCTGGGCAGGCTGAATTTATGAATGGGCACAGCGCCAGTATGAATTGCCTTCTGAATAAAATGATGTGGGATGGGTGAAGTATCTGTGTGTATACATACATGTCTGTGCTAGTGTACACAGATGAAGGTTACATGTGTTGCATGACTTTTCCTAGGGAGATGAGGGGCATCATCTATTCACTTCACATAGGGCACCTACAGACAAAGGAAACGATTCTATTCAAATCCAGCAGGGTGGACCAATGAGTTTATTGGATTTATTTATAGGGACATGAATAAGGGTAACTAATAGGGAGTATTGGTGATTCATGTGGATAGAAAGTACTAGAAATAAACTTCACCTATCTTGAAGCATCTACAAGACTGAATGACTGACTAAGACTTTGTGGTTGTGGAGTGTTAGAATGTTGATGACCCAGCTGAAGTATCTCTATCTTTAGTACCTTTGAGAGCCATTCATAGTTCACCTTTGTGTTTGACATAATATCCTATGACCATCACAACCTTTAACTGGGTTGAAGGGATCTTGGGATGCACGCTGGTACTCATCTTACTTTTTCCTTCTTACTTAGTCTGTAACCCCAGCCTAGGGGATGGTGCCGCTTGTCTCTCCTCAGTTAAACATTTCTCTAAAACACACCAAGATCCACCCACATCAAATTGACAATGAAGATGTCACTGGGCTACTGTCTGTTTGCCTGTGTCTTTCCTGTTCTCTTCCCCTTCCCCACCTTGCCTGTGTCTTTCCTGTTCTCTTCCCCTTCCCCACCTTTGCCTCTTTTGATAAACCAATTACTCTGTATCCTTAGTCAAGCCTAGCTAAAGTAAAGACATTCAAGACTTAGTTGTGAGATCTGAGACTTCAGAAAAACTCAATATGTATGGAGCTGGTCTTAGGCCTGACAAAAATGCAGATATTAAAATTAAAATGATAACTTGTTTATTTTGTGAAGATTTATGTTGATTTTATTCATGTGTGTGTTGTGTGTGTGCATGAATATGTGTGTGCATGAATGTGAGATTACCTGCCACATTTGTGTGGGTACCAGATGAGGCCAGTGGAGGGCATTTGATATCATAGAGCTGGAGTTACAGGCAGTTGTGAACTGCCTGATGTTGGTGCTGGAAAACCAACTTGGGTCCTCTGGAAGAACAGTGAGAAGGGATGATTTAGTAAAAGTGTTTATTGTTCTTACACAGGATCTGGGTTTGCTTCCCAAGAATCCACATGGTATCTCACAACCATCTGTAACTCCAGTTGCAGGGAATCTGACACTTTCTGTTCTCCTTAGGTGCCAGGCATGCACACCATACACATATACACATGTACCAAAGGCACCAGGCATGCACACAGTACACATACACACATGTACCAAACACCTTTACACATAAGATAAAAATAAAAATTTTTAAAAAGAGAAAAAAAAAAAACCCTTCTTCACTGAGCTGTGTCTTCAGGTCTAAAGCATTCACTGTGAGCTTTCTAGTGGAGTGATTGTAGTGTAAATTCTATTGGCAAACTGTCATGTGCTGTTTCTGCTTATTGAGAGGTGACTCTGCAAAGGACAGAAGAGCTTTCTTGGCTCAGATGTAAGCATGTTTATCTAAGTGTCATGTGTTTTTCATGAGGCAGACTTGCCCCTTGCCTCTGTGACACAGAGAAAGAACTGCAAAAAGGGGTTCCCATAAACCTTGCATTCCTGAGAGTGGCTGCATGTAAGCCCTTCCCAGCAGAGGTTGCTGAACTATCCCATGAACTATCCCACTGCAATGCAAGTGGAAGGAAGATCTTTATCCTGGAGGATGCTCTGCTTGGCCTGGATGCTACCCATCAGAAGCCCCAGCAAGTCTGTTTTCAGCAGGAATTCTCCAGGTTTGATGACATCATTCTGCTCCCTGTCCCAGGTGGGTGACTCCAGTTGGGTTTTTGCTGGATGTTGTAAGTGCTCGATTCGATTACACTTGTTCTCCATCTGCCCAGTTTTATCAGCTGTTTACAATATTCTGCCTGCTTATGTTTAATAATCTCACATGAGTGAGCATGGCTGTTATGGATCATATTTCATGTATAGCAATGGTTTATATTTGGTATTTTTAGAAACTACAGCAAACAAACAAACAAACAAACAAACAAACCCCAGAAAACCAAAAAACAAAACCAAACTCCCCACTCCAGGTTTATAAGACAAATAACTAACTTTTTTCATTTAAAAGGAAACTAAATTGTTAAGATATAATCTTGTTACATGCTCATAAAATGTCTAAACTGATTTTTGCTGGGAATAAAAAAAAATCCATTTTAAGAGTCAGAAGAACAGGCTAAGGCAACAACAGTCAGAATGGGTGAGTGACCCACTTTCTAACACAACTGCCCTGCTCCTTAGGTTTGGTTCCCAAAAACCCATTTCACTGCCCCCACTACCACCAGTCCCACTTGCAGGAATGTCCACCAAAGGCCAAGCTAGTTGCCAGAAGTCCAGCCCCCAACCTGGTTAGACATTCCCTACTAGATCAGAGGTCATTGTGGCTACCAGAAATCTAAGCCACAAAGATCAGAAGACCAAATGGGAAACAGAAACCAAGGAACACCCATTCAAGAAAAATGAAGTCAGAAATCAGCACCTAGACCTATAATTATCCCAAACCTAGATGCCTAAAGAGCAGTGTAAAACACTATCAACAATAGCCAGGGCAATATGGCACCACCACAACCCAGCTATCCTATGACAGCGAGATCTGAATAGTCCAGTACAGCTGAAGCACAATAAAATGACCTTAAAATCAACTTTATGAAGATCATAGAGGTCCTTCAAGACAAAATGAAAAAAATCCCACATAGAAATAGAGGAAAAGACAAAAAAAATGCAGGGAATCAATCAATCCCTTATAGAAAGGGAAGAAAAAATATTTGAAAGGAAATGAATAGAACTGTTCAAGACCTGAAAGTGGAAATAGAAATAATAAAGAAAACACAAACTGAAGAAATTCTGGAAATGGAAAATCTGTGTAAGTAAACAGAAACTACAAACACGAGCATCATCAAGAAGACAAGAAATGGAAGAGAGAATCTCAGGCATTGAAGATATGATAGAAGAAATGGATTCATTGGTTAAAGAAAATGTTAAGCCTTTAAAAACTCCTGACACAAAATATCTAGGAAAATCTGGGACACTATGAAAAGACCAAACCTAAAAATAATAGGAATAGAAGAAGGAGAAGAATTCCAGCTGGAAAGCCCAGAAAATATATTTAACAAATTTATAGAAGAAAATTTTCCTAACCTAAAGAAGGATGTGCCTATAAGGCTACAAGAATCTTACAGAACACTAAATACACTGGACCAAAAAGTTTCTATGCCACATAACAATCAAAACACTAAGCATATAGAACAAAGAAAGAATAAAGCAATAAGGAAAAAAGGCCAAGTAGCATACAAAGGCAGAGCTATTAGAATTGCACCTGACTTCTTAATGGAGACTCTAAAAGCCAGAAGAGCCTGGACAGATGTCTTTCAAACTAAGAGAGCAAAGATGCCAAACTGGACTATATCTAGCAAATCTTTCTATTGCCATAGAAGGAGAAAAAAAAGATATTTCATAACTAAGTTAAATTTGAACAATAACTATCCACAAATCTAGCTCTACAGAAAGTACTAGAAGGAAAACTCCACCCAAGGAGGTTAACTACACTTAAGAAGACACAGTCAATAAATAATCTCACACCAGCAAGAAACAGGCTAAAAGAATGGATATAGAAACAGGATCCATCCTTCTGCTGCATACAAGAAACACACTTCAGCATCAAAGATAGACATTACCTCAGAGTTAAGGATTGGAAAAAGATTTCCAAGCACATGGACCAAAGAAGCAATCTCTGTAGCTTTTCTAATATCTAACAAAATAGACTTTCACCTAAATTAATAAAAAGAGATGTAGAAAAATATTTCATACTCACCAAAGGAAAAATCCATCAAGATGATGTTTCCTCTTTCTCCACATCCTCACCAGCATCTGCTGTCACCTGAATTTTTGATCTTAGCCATTCTGACTGGTGTGAGGTAGAATCTCAGGGTTGTTTTGATTTGCATTTCTCTGATGATTAAGGATTTTGAACATTTTTTTTCATGTTCTTCTCAGCCCTTTGGCATTCTTCAGTTGAGAATTCTTTGTTTAGCTCTGTACCCCATTTTTAATGGGGTTATTTAAATTTCTGGAGTTCAGCTTCTTGAGCTCTTTGTAAATATTGGACATTAGCCTCCTATCAGATTTAGGATTGGTAAAAATTCTTTCCCAATCCATTGGTGGCCTTTTTGTCTTATTGACAGTATCTTTTGCTCTACAAAAGCTTTGCAATTTTATAAGGTCCCATTTGTCGATTTGTGATCTTACAGCACAGGCCATTGCTGTTCTGTTTAGGAATTTTACCCCTGTGCTCACATCTTCAAGGGTTTTCCCTACTTTCTCCCCTATGAATTTCAGTGTCTCTGGTTTTATGTGGAGATCTTTGATCCACTTGGACTTGAGCTTTGTACAAGGAGATAGGAATGGATCAATTCGCATTCTTCTACATGTTGTGCCAGCACCATTTGTTGAAAATGCTGTCTTTTTTCCACTGGATAGTTTTAGCTCCCTTGTCAAAGATAAGGTGACCAAAGGTGTGTGGGTTCATTTCTGGGTCTTCAATTCTATTCCATTGGTCTACCTGGAGCATCAAACTTTTTATACAGAAGAATAACAAGAAACCAGGCTAGACACATCCTTGGCCGAGTTACAATGACACAAAACATAAGGAATGTATATATCAAAAGATGGCGGGGACCAGGCTGCTGCTGTTTACCACTAAGAAGCGAGCCAGGTATAATGCTAGTCTATTGTTAAGCCCACCACCAGGGGATCTTCATTTACTAATGAAGAAACCTGTCTCAGTTTGATTCCCTAACTCTTGTATTCCCTTGTTTGGGTGAGACTGGCTACTGTCCTAAGTAATCACTCTGCAGACTAGCCCTGAGCTATTCTAGCTCTGTTCTTTGTAATGCCTAATTAGCTTCACTGTCTCTACTAGAAGTAAATTTGAATGTTACTGAATAGGTAACATTTTTACTGAATTCCTACTGAATTCCAAGCTCATATGCTTCATTTGTAACACATGTGCAACTTGCTCTTCATGTGGGTCCCATAACAATTGGAGCAGAGGCTGTCTTTGACTTTGTTGCCTGACTCTGCCTTCCAAGTGGTGCGATCAAGTTTGCACTCCCACCAACAGTGAAGGAGTTTTTTGATCTTAGCCATTCCAACAGGTGTAAGATAGAGTCTCAGAGTTGTTTTGATTTGTATTTCCTTAATGGCTAAGGATGTTGAATATTTCTTTTTTTTCTTTGATTTAAGTTTTATTGCATTATGATGAGAAAATATTCATAATTTCAATTATCTGAATTTGTTAACATTTAAAAACATTTTGAGTGAATAGGATTTTTATCCTAAAGGGTAGACTTTTGGAAATAGGATCTAAGTTAAACATTAAAATGTGCATGGTCATGCATTCGTAAATTGACTGGCAAGCCTTGTGGCGCAGAGAGAGGTTTCATTGCTGGTGGGATTGCAAGCTGGTACAACCACTCTGGAAATCAGTCTGGCAGTTTCTCAGAAAACTGGACATAGTACTACCGAAAGATCCAGCAATACCTCTACTGGGCATATACCCAGAAGATGTTCCAACTGGTAACAAGGACACATGCTCCACTATGTTCATAGCAGCCTTATTTATAATAGCCAGAAGCTGNCAGAGGAATGGATACAGAAAATGTGGTGCATCTACACAATGGATTACTACTCAGCTATGAATTTATGAAATTCTTGAGCAAATGGATGTATCTGGAGAATATCATCCTTAGTAAGGTAACCCAATCACAAAAGAAGTCACTTGATATGCACTCACTGATAAGTGGATATTAGCCCAGAAACATAGAATACCCAAGATACAATTTCCAAAACACAAGAAAATCAAGAAAGACCAACGCGTGGATACCTCATTCCTCCCTAGAATAGGGAATAAAATATACATGGAAGGAGGTGCAGAGACAAAGTTTGGAGCTAAAATGAAAGGATGGACCATCCAGAGAATGCCCCAGACGGGTGGTCCATCACATAATCAGCCACCAAATGCAGATACTACTGCATACGCCAGCAGGATATTGCTGAAAGGACTCTGATATAGCTGTCTCCTGTGAGGCTTTGACAGTCCCTGACAAATACAGAAGTGGATGCTCACAGTCATCTATAGGGCAGAACACAGGGTCCCCAATGTAGGAGTTAGAGAGAGTACCCAAGATCTGTAGGGGTCTGCAACCCTATAGATGGAACAACAATATGAACTAATCAGAACCCCCAGAGCTCATGTCTCTAGCTGCATATGTATTAGAAGATGGCCTACTTGGCCATTATTGGAAAGAAAGGCCCTTGTTCTAGCAATGTTTATATGCCCCCAGTACAGGGGAATGCCAGGGCCAAGCAGTGGGAGTGGGTGGGCAGGGGAGCAGGGCGGGGGGAGGGCATAGAGGACTTATGGGATAGCACTTGAAACGTAAATTAAGTAAATATCTAATAAAAAATGTGAAAAAGAAGTTTGATGCTCGACTTGACAAATGACACTCAGATTCAACATGCTCTCTCGTGTTGTCTTTGTCATTCGTCGACTCCTTCGCCCACCTGCAACCAGAGACCCATTCTGCACAGATAGGAGACCCAAAAAAGGGGTTAGTCTGTGGCAGTTTTGGACCCCTCAGACTCCCTCAATCCTTCCCCAACTCTTCCACAAGACTCCCCAAGCTCCACCTGATGTTTGGCTCTGTGTCTTCACATTGGTTTCCATCAGCTGCTGGATGAAGCCTCTCAGGAGACAGTTATGTTAGGCTCCTGTCTGCAAGTATAGCAGACTATCATTAGTAGTGTCAGAGGTTGGCTCTCTCACATGGGATGGGTCTCAATTTGGGCCAGTCATTGGTTGGCTGTTGCTTCAATCTCTACTCCATCTTTATCCCTGTGCATCTTCTAATTTGGGGGTCAAAGGTTTTGTAAGTGGGTTGATGTCCTCCTCCCTCCACTGGCTACAGGAGGTGGCCACTTCAGTCTCCATAACCCCCACTGGTAGGGGTCTCAGCTAGGGACACCCCCATGGACTCCCTGGAACCTCCCCATCCCAGATACCCAGCTAATCTCAGAGATGCCTGTGGTGTTCCCTTCTCCACCAACATAGTTAGTGCTAAGACCGAAGCCTTGAGATGGCACCTGTTGTTTTGTTAATTAGGCTAAGAGATAGCCTGGCTCCCCCCCAGCCCCCCCCCAAGCCAGGTTCTGTGTGTCTCCCAGATCCCCCGGCTCCGCCCAGCTTACCAGCGGCCCAGGCCCACCTATGACCAGCCCACCTGGGCAACCTGAGAGATGTCACCATATTTCAGGGTTCCCGCCAAACTCCAGAACGCCTGCGCAGAAGACTGGGGGAGGGGCTTCCCTTCCTTTATCCCCAAATGCTTGTCCACCATTAAACAGTCGTTCTAAGCAGAAGCAACCATGTAGTATTGGAGATCTTCTTTCTTCCCCAACTCCCTTAGTTTCATTTCAGCTTTGGGCCTCCTCCAGGAACCCCGTCCACTGCGGGCAGTGGACCCCAACAGATGTCCATCTGGACTGCTCTTCTCACTCCCAGCTCTCTCCCACACCTCCTCATGATAAATAGGATACATTCATTTAGGTTTTCAAGGATATTAAGAGCAGGATTGAAGTCTGTCACTTTCACTTTCTTTATTTTTTGAGTCACCTGTTTATGCTTTTAGTGAAGACATCAGTCATTTAGCAAGTATTTTACCGAAATTATTTTATCTTGCTTTAGACCAGAGGATACAGAGACAAGTTACTATCCCCAATACACTGCAAAATACAAAGTACATGAATAATATAGTAGAGCACATTAGGGTCATCTGATATGATTTTGTCTGCTTTTAAGTTGGTTAAATATATTTTAAAATGACAATCTGTGTCAACTTTAAAATTTTAGAGTTGTATCTTGGACTTGGATAAGATAATAACCTCAAAATTTTTCTTTCTAAAGAATAAATAGTAATAAGAATGTTCCCTAATGTTTACACACACACACACACACACACACACACACACACACACATCTTCAAGTTAGGGATATGCCAACGATAGTGTGTGTGTATATATATATATATATATATATATATATATATATATATATATATATATATATATATATTGGTCACAGTTATTTTTTTAGTTAGTTATTTTTAGGAACTTTAGGGGCAGATTGAGTTTTGTCCATAAAAACAAGCTCACAAAGTAGAAGCACGAAGTGTGCTTCTTAGGAAATCTAAGTAGAAACTTTATATGTTTATATTTTAAGCCCCAGGAAGGCTTGGTGGAAGGACTGAAGGTTAAGCTTGCTGTGTAGAATCAGACTGTTCCATCTAGAGACATACTCAACAGAGACTTAATGTACTCTGGGGAAAAAAATAGGAATTTTTATATATAATGCAGGGTCTCTCTTTACCCTCTGGACTTTATCCTGAAACATCCCATTGTAGTCTTTTTCTTCCATACAGTTTTGTTCTTTCTAAAAGGAGATGGAGGGAAGGATAGAAGTGGGGTTCAGAGCCCTTAGCTCTCAGAATGTAGCTTTCATTTATACACAACCGATAACATTGTTAATTAGTTTCCTATCCAGTATTTTCTTTTAAGTCAGACTTAGTTTCTAGAGTTTTATTAATACATTATTAATTCGTTTCCTTTCTTTACACATTTCTTGACTTTTTTTGTTTGTTTGTTTTCTGTTTTTCTAAGACATTGTAGTCTCAGCTGTCCTCAAACTCACAGAAATCTTCCTGCCTCTGGCTCTCAAGTGCTAGGATTAAAGGCATGAACCAACACACCTGGCATGTTTTTTAAATTCTTTATCCTAGTTCAATGTGATGATGCATAATCTCGAGTCTTGGGAGGCAGGAGCAGGAGGATCAGGAGTTCACTTTCATCTTTAGCTATATAATGCTCACCCTATAGATTTTAATTTTCCTAGACTCTTCTCAAGGTATTGTAGTCTCTCACCTCATAGCATTGGGGGAGAGATTTGAATAACATTCTCAGGAAGGACCATTATGACTTATATTTCTGTTTTAATTGTGATAAAAATGTTATCATCCTTGGAATGAGTTGGAAGTCTATGGTTGTAAGAAACAAAAGCCCTACCCATGTCCACAGGCATCTTGTTCTTCCGATGAACGTAGCTGATTGAAGAATCAGTGTGTCTGGTGGATGCTGGTGTCTTGACTCAAAGCCTTTCTAATTGTCTCCATCAACAGCACTCCACGTGACTCTGGGTAGGGGGTCCTCTGACTTCCACATCCTGTGTGCGACGTGGGTGGCTTTCCCCTTTAGTTTTCCATTGACCACTGGTCCTCTTGGTTAGATGAAGCCAGGATAAGAAGGAACCCGGCCAATGTCACTTCATTTCCTCTCAGGCAGATTTAGTAGTTGAACTGTTCCCAAGCCATAAAGCAGAGCCAGTGGCGATTGCTGGGATGTAATCAGTGGAGTCTCGGAGCACACAGCTGCTCAGTATCCAGCCTGGTCAAACAAGGTGGGCTTTAGGAAGCCGATCTGCTGAGGGCGAAACTAGTAAGAACTCATCACTCTCTGATCGCAGATTCATCTGCTTATTTGTTTATGGAAGGCTTGCATAATGGATCAGTTAGGCCCTGTGAACATTCCTGCAGGCTGTGCTGTATGTACAGCACTCAAGATGCTATTTGCAAGGATGGTGCTCTAGGAAAGGCACGGCTTGGCTTAGATTCCAGTTTGTCCTTACCATTTTCAGTTGTGCGATCTTGGGGAGGAGCCTTCATGTCTCTGTGACTCAGTAGTCAAAGTAAGGGCAATCCTTGCCTTAGAAGCTTGCAGGTGAGCACCCTGGGGCACTTAGTGATCACAATAGTTGTTCTGTTAAATGAAACGGTTGGTAGAGCCCTCCTAGGAAGCTATTGGGTGGAGGGTGTGTGCATGTACGTGATCTTGTTTGTGTGTGTTTGTGCACACGCTCACATGCATGGGTGTTTGTGTGCATTACTTGCGCATTTTAAAGTCAAAGCCCAGACAGCATATTTTTTCCGCACCCATAAATGCTTTTCAGTTTACACACGAAGCTGAAAGGAACTTAAACATTAAAATGAGGATTAAAAACCCACCTCTAGGCAATGCTATTATCAAATATACATACTTAATAATTCATAAGTGTCACTATCTCCTGTTCACAGTCAAACTTCCCCTTTCTTTTTACTTTGTAATTCTGGATGCTTCAGTACTGAGCGTCATGGAAACCTCGCTTTTCTTCCTGCGGTCTAGCAGAGAATGCTGGAGTCACTGTAGAGCTAGGATTTGCATGTGAGTAAAGGCAGTTGATTGCACAGCACCCTGGTGTTGCCCCAGAGAGGTGGAAACTGGGGCTTTGGCCCCACCTCCCTGTGTCCCCAGGCTTCTGCAGAGAAGGGAAGCATCCTTTGACACAAATACTCTTGCCAAGAGTTCATCAGCACCAGGACGCTCAATTACTTTTTACAGCTGCTTTTCAAATCAGAATCCAAAGTTCACAAAGTGTTTATTTTATATTTTACGTAATTTGCTTTTAATCTATGTTTGTTTCCTTAATCTCTGATCTATTCTATGAATCATTTATCCTAGACCTTTCTCTACCTCCTCAACTTTCATGATTGTTCTTCATGGGGTTCACTTTTCTCTATCCACTATATTTCCTGGAAAATGGTCCATTAGATCCAGAATCTTGATACTTTTAAAAAATACTTCAAAAGTAGTGCTGAGTGACATTAGGAGGCACCTAGTGTCTCCTTGTTCTGTTTTTGGTGACCAATCAGTGGGTTCAGACATTGCCAACTTGAAAGCACCATTTCTAAAATTTCTCCAAAAACACTTAGCCACCGAAGATTGTTCCTGGATCAATCACTATTGGTTAAATGGGGATTTTGTGTGTTTCCGTACATTTATAATAGCTTACATTTTACATATTATTTAACTTTGTTACTGTAGCTTAGCTTAATGTGAATAAATGTAAGGTAACTGAGGAAAACCGCCGCTGTCTCCTGCTTCCGGGTCTCCTGCTTCCGGGCTGCCCTTTTGACGTTGAGCATCCTCGAAGCCTCGGTTGGGCTGTTCTTGCTATATCTGAATCTCTAACACGAGGACATTCTCTCCCATGTGTGCACTAAGGAAAAGTCTGCATCCCACAAAAGACCTGGTGTCATTATAATACCACTCACACTGTGGTTTTTACATCACTTCCTTTTGCAGGGATCATGGGAAGGAAAATTTTTAAGAAGATGAGCTAACCTAACATGATTTGGGAATTTGAGAGAAAAAAGAAAAGAAAAAAATTGCAACCTTAGTCTATGAATTTGTCATCTGTGTCACAAATACTTATAAAAGCTTGAAGGTCCACGATGCAGAATCTAGTATGGCTCCTATCATGGGTCAGCCCACCTGAAGCTCTCTTTGGAGTGTTTGCTTAAGTTAGTTAAATACACTTCAGCTTAAACCATCATGCCATTTGACTAAATTCTTTTTGTTGAGAAGAAACCTATAACAGGCTTCCATTTGTTTATACAGTATCTTTCAATTTCCTTACATGAATAACAGTAAAACCAATGTCTTCTTTTTCTTTTGTAAGCTCTCCAATTTCTTTCCTCAGATAATTTTAGCTAATATTATTCTCCCTACTTTTCAAACTTGTTTCTTAATATTGGTTTTAAATGTGTTACTATATTGTCATCTGGCATTAAAATTACCTTGTTTGAGCCTAGTTTTTTTCCCCCCTTGTATAAGTGACTCAATCTTTTCCCCTAAGGGGCTTCCCAAAGAGTCTTTGCTATATCTTTGAAATCTAGTAGATTTACCAGGTTGAATTCATTCTAGTTTTCTGGGTAAGGTTTTCCTGGAGTACTGTGTGCCCTCTTAAGTAATATATTTAGTTTTATTTATGCAGTATAATATTTTATACTGCATCTTCCCAGGCAGAGGAGGCAGATAATTGATGCCTTCTCACCCTACCGCATATTTCTCCAATTCTAAGAATTTCTTCTTCTGCCCTGATAGCAACTGCTTTCTGCAAGTCTGGCTTTTCTCTGTGATATGTAATTTAGTCATATTCTGCTACATCTAAAAAGAAAATCAGCGTCTTCTTGTTAAATCGCAGCATTTCTCTGCTTGCTCTTCACAGTTCCTGAAGGATTTTATTAGCTCTCCATTACTTTTGTTACCTGAGACCCATCTTTTCATCCTTGTACCTCCTCTTCCTTGACAACCTGGAGTGGTTCCACACTGAGACAAAGAAGAAGAGACACAGATTATCCGTGATCTAAGCAATTCCCTACAGATATTCTCACTCACCTCTGTCCCGAGTTCTCCTTGGTCTTCTTTAGCTAATATCTGATGCTTGGATAGGCATGCTTCCCAAGTGCTTACACGCAGTGATGGTTTCCTTCAAGGGACACATGGTTGCTCCAGGACAAACTATGTAACCTAGGTATCAGCTGCATGGATGTCCTTGTCTGTTTTATCTCAGATACCACCATGATTTGTCTCCATCTATAGAGTCCTCAAACACTTGTCCATGTACTGTGGGAAGCCCAGTGTCCTCACTCTTTCCCTAGGCATTCTCACCTCTTAGGCCCACTCCTGCCTCTGAAAACTACTTTTCTCCTTTTTTACCCATGATGGATCATGTCCTACTTCATTCCCATGTGCTGTATTTGTACACAGCACTTTAGACATGTCTGTATGCATGGTGGGGTGCTGTGCAAGAACAGGGATGGAATGGGAGAAGAACTTTCCAGGCCCTGCCTCAACATTCAGGTATGGAGATGATGACGTCTGGCTATTTAATTCTCTCTTGCTATTCAAAAGCCAAAGGCTGATGGCTTCTGGCAATGAACTTCTCTTTCTATTTTGGGGGCCAGAGTGGATGAGTCTTGGCAATTAGGCTCTCTTTAGCTCTCCTAGGCCCAAAGCTGATGCCTTCTGGCAGTTGACTCTTGCTGATAGCAGTAGGGGATTAGAAAAAGAAATTTAGTTACTTGGGCTCTTTACTTTTAACTCAGGGGTCACTAGCTCGCTGGTCTGATGAGAAGCTAGGAGTTCATTAACTCTTCATGAGCCAGAGAGAAAGGAAAAGAAAGAAAGAAAGAAAGAAAGAAAGAAAGAAAGAAAGAAAGAAAGAAAGAAAGAGAAAGAAAGAATATTAGACACAGACACATATATACTGGATGAAGCAGAAAGGGGCTACATTGCCACTTTATTTTTGTTTTTAGTCTTTATACCTTCTCAGACAAAAATTTCCTCATGGCAATTATCAGGTAGAACTGTTACAGCAGGACAATTGTTTACATGGATTCTTAACACTTTTATATCCGCAAGTTCATAATAAGTTTAAAGCATGTCGTAGGTTGATAGGGTTTAAGGAGTTATAGCAGAATTGTTTACATGTCTTTTCATTAAGAGCAGTACATAATTAACAATTCTTTATCTACTTCCTAGCTCCACAAGTTCATTATAGGTTTAAAGCAATAGTTTTACTGTCACAAATTAGCAAGATTTTGTCAAGAGACAAATCATCTGTCTCGTGTGCATTTATTTTGAAGTCTTGTATAGATAAACTAGTCAATCATTTATTTTTTTTCTTTGCACATACAATAAACTGTCCATCCCCATTTTATGACCTTTTTATTCTACAGGGGGCTTAAAATTACTTAAATCAATTCAGGAGTTCTATAAAAACATTATCAGGAATTATGAAATCATCAATTTGCCTAAACAGCATTATTATATTAAAGTACATCTTCATATTGATCTGCAGGAAATTTGCCCAATAAGGTGGACTGATGCTCAGGACTCACTAGGCACCTACTATTGGCAGGAAAGGCCTATCAGCAGTGAGAAGCAATGGATGAAGTCTCTGGGGCTGTGCCTCTCAGAGCACACCCATAGCAGCCATGCAAAATGGTGGGCCATCTCCAGAAAACTCACTTGCTTGCTGTACTGGCTAGGTTTGTGTCAACTTGACACAGCTGGAATTATCACAGAAAAAGGAGTTTCAGTTGGGGAAATGCCTCCATGAGATCTAGCTGTGAGGCATTTTCTCAATTAGTGATCAAGGGCCCCTTGTGGGTGGGACCATCTCTGGGCTGGCAGTCTTGGGTTCTATAAGAGAGCAGGCTG
>LR750182.1:672883-740208 GCA_902729485.2 Mus minutoides | reverse complement strand
ACCGAATAAACCCTTTCCTCCCCAACTTGCTACTTGGTCATGATGTTTGTACAGGAATAGAAACCCTGACTAAGACACTTGCCATAGTTTTTCCTATGTGGCTCTTGTCAGAGAACTCATTAAACTGTCCAGCATGCAGCACAAAAGCACATCTGAGTTCTTAAACACCCCCTTCCCTCTGCCTAGCATCTGAAACTTCTCACTGGCTTTTGCTTTCCCAGGATTTCTAGAATTCTAGCTCCTGCCCATCTTGCTGGACACTGCTTCCAATCTTGTTGGGCCCCTCTCCATCACTCTCCGCCTTCTCTCTGCTCCCTTAAAACAATTCTACCCATCCTGTGTCTCCTCTCTGCCCTCTTCTGGGTTGACCCTTGGGAACTCCAATGTCTCTTTATAGAGTTAGGCCAGGGTTTCTTAGCAGTGATTCTCAGTCTTCTTAGTTCTGTAATCCTTTAACACAGTTTCTATGTTGTGCCGATCCCCAACCATAAAATCATTTCATTGATACTCCATCACCATAGTCTTGCTACTGTTATGAGTCATAATGTAAATATCTGATAGTCACCCTTGTGAAGGTCTTGACCCACGGGTTGCAAACCACTGATTCAGAGTGCTTTCTCTGTCTCAGCAACATGCCCTGGGACACCCTGTGGCCAGGAGAAGACTTGCTAGAATGTTTTGCTAAACAAAGCTAACCTTACCCCCTCTAACACCTCTGCCACTGCACTAGACCAGACCAGCGTGAGAATTGCTCAGACTCTGGTGTCTGTCTGTCTCCAAGATGACACTTTTGACCTTTTCCAGTTCACATTTACCCTGTACCCAGAATGTTATTTATAAACTAGAATGTGACTACATGGCCTCTCTTCTTAAAATGCACCCGTGGCACCCCACTGCCTCTCAGAGGACACCCTAGATCCTTCAGATCCTTGCAGGGTTAAATTCACCTGTGGCACCCCACTGCTTTTCAGAGAACACCCCAGCTCCCTCCTGAGTTTGATGGTTGTACAGGTCCAGCCTGTCTGCTCCTCCTCATCACATGCTGTCTTCTCTCCTCCTCTTGACAGTCACTCTGGTCTTCGGCCACTTCCTCACCCCGTTCTCTCTAGTGATTGGGTGTGGTCACTTCCTTCCATAATATTTCTCTACTCCCTTCTCCCATGCCCATCTGCTTAGAAAAGACACCAGGGGCCTCCTCCTGCCTCCCTTTTATGCCTATCACAGTAAACAACTTTTGTCTAGCATCCACTTTTCTCTAGCTTCTAGCTGGAGTATGGACTAAGAGCAGGAGGAACGTTACTGTATCCTTCATTGTTCTCTCCAACACTGTCTGGCAGAAATCCTTAATAAATGATCATAAGTTGAACTGACAGTCTCAAGAACACTGCGAGTGATTGCTAGTGGCATGGGGACCATGCTAAATAAACACCTTAGTAACTAAAAAATGGGATCCTCACACTTTTGAGAAAATCAGTTATGCTGTATGACATTCATATGCAGGCCTTGAGACTCACCCTCTAAAGCAGAAGGGAGGGAGGAATATTGTATTCAGAGGTGCCAGCTTTGTTTTCAGAATTATTCAGTTACATATGAAACTCCTCATCTCCTGCTGACGAAGAAAACTGGCTGCCTCCCAAGAGGAAGGAAAGACTCCACAGATACTTCCCGAAGAGATGAAAGAATTTCCGAAATAGCAGCTTAATGTTGTGCCACATATGGGCTTTTCAAATTCACAGCTGGTTGGACAAACATTTCTGGCTTCAACCCATTTGAGTTACTGTCTCTGTGGCTTCAAACACCCCAAATGTTAACTCCTAATTGTCAGGGGTTTTCCCCCTTGGCCCAGCTGCTTCTTCCAGTTCAATACAGTATTTCTAGTGCATGAATCCAGCCTTAGACCAAGTATCCACGTAGGGTGTAGGCTCCATGGGTGAAGGGATGCAGCTCAGTCAGCAGAGTGCTCACCTAGCATGTATGAAGTCTCTAGGTTTGGTCTCCCATATGGGAACACATGCCCATAACCTAAGCAGTGATATAAAGGGTTCAAGGCCATTTCCTTCACACACACAAAAGTTCAAGGACAGCCTAGCTTACCTGACCTGGGTTCCATGGAGATGGTGCCCCACCTGTCCTTTGTCTCTTCAGTTTTTCTACTAGTTAGACTTTTCCTACATGGTGTTGAATGAATGAGTCACCTGCTAACCATCAATTAATATAAAGAGACATTGACATTAACTCAGACACTCCCTTTAAACGTGCTCATCCCTGCTCCCGTTACCCACCCTCTCCCTCGGTTACTATCACTGTGTAACAGCCATCCCAAGGTATTCTGGCTTAAAGCAACCTTTCCTATTAAATTTAAAGATAGAAATTTAAACAGAGAAGAACATGGCATATGTCTCATCTCTTCATATGACACAGTTGTGTGAGCGCTAAGGTGAGGGAGGTTTTGGCAGGTGGTATAGTCACACTGAGGCTCCTCCGTCCAAATCTCTCACATTAGGCTGCTTTGACTTGACCTGGGTGTGGTCTCTCCCTGTGGTTTGGACTTCTGTACAGCGTGACAGCATCAGGCTAATCAGGTTTCCTACATGACTGGAAGGTTAATGTCTCACGTAAGGCAAAGCACATTATGTGCATTCTAAGGGCAAACCAGAAGCTGCATAACTCGGAATGATTCAGTTCCAGAATCATTCTGCTGTCCTTCGTTAGCAAAAGAGACAGAATACTGAGATTTAGGGGGAGAAGTCACCTCCACGATCTGATGGGACCGTGAACTGCACTGTAGAGGGGAATATGGGCTGGGAGAGATCTCTGTACTCATCTTTGGAAAACACAATCTGGTGTACTCTATCTTTACCTACTGATAAGGAGTAATCGACTTTCATTAGTGAAGGCTGAAAGATGACTTTCAGTCAAGGTGATCCCTTGATCATCATGGGCCTTTCAGGTTTTACTGTTTCAATAATCTGTCTGTCTGTCTGTCTGTCTACCCATCCATCTATTTCATTTTTTAATTACATTTATTTACTTTGTATGTATGCATGTACATGTATGTATACAGGTATGTATGTATGTATGTATGTATGTATGTAGTATGTATATGAAGGTCTGAAGACAACTTGACAGGAGCTGATTAACCTTCCACCATATAGGGACTTGGGATTTAATAAATTCAGGTCATAGCTGGGCATGGTGGCGCATGCCTTTAATCCCAGCACTCGGGAGGCAGAGGCAGGCGGATTTCTGAGTTCGAGGCCAGCCTGGTCTACAAAGTGAGTTCCAGGACAGCCAGGGCTACACAGAGAAACCCTGTCTCAAAAAACCAAAATAATAATAATAATAAACTCAGGTCATCAGACTTGGCAGCATGTGCCTTCAACTCCTGAGCCACCTGACAAGCCCCTGGGTTTGTTATCATTTAATCACGATAAATTTTGGCTTAGAAGATTATGTTTCTGGTGTAAATGTATAGGCAAGATGAAAGACTATTTTTGTTTAGTTTTTAAAAATCAAGACATTAATAAATTCGCCTTGGGGGGAAATAAGGACTAAAGAGCTTGGGAAAGCTTGTAGAAATAATTTTCTTCTTAGAAATTAATGTGAGTTATTAGCATGAAGCCCAAGAAGTCTTACATCTAAGAAATCTTCTGCAGGGCCCATGAGAGGGGAACAGACGCTCTGAGGTATGGCGGTGGGGAGACGATAGGGTGTGCGAGAGCTGAGAGCCAAACAGGGAATTCAGGGCAGGGGTGTGTCTAGAAAGGCTTATGAGGGTGTGGGGCAAAGACAGACAGACAGACACTTTATGAGTGGTAAAGAAGAGGGGGAGAGGCCAGGGGAAGGGAACAGAGAGAAGCATCAAACTAAATTTGTATAAAAAAAAAAAAACCCTGCAAGATAACCTGCTCTAGTGCCTGTGAAGCAGCCTAAGGCCGCAGAGTCGGGTTAGAGTAGAAGAGCATTTGTAAGGTAATTAAAAATAAATTTAAATAGAGGGGCTTAGTCAATGAAGAACTTCCGCACAGACAGGAGGATGTTGTGACTTGGGATCCCCAGCGCCCACATAAAAGCTGGGCAGAGCAGTGCACAACCTGCAACTCCAGCGCGGGAGGTTGGGGAAGCAGAGACAGGAGGATTCCTAGGACTCCTCGGCAGGCCAGCCTCGTCAAACCAATGAGTCCTAGGTTCAGTGAGAATGGGGGTCCTCTGCAGGTATGTGTGTAGGTAAAGCTCCTAGACACCATAATTAAATGAAAATCCCAGTGCCGTGGGTGAGCTACTTCTCTATGAGTTTCTGGCTAGGCACCAGAGACCCCCTAAACAGTACAGGCTATTGCTGTGTGCCAAGCAGGCTGCTGTGGGGTCAAGGGGGGGGGGGTCATTGAAAAAAATCTTACACAGCTGTGAGCTTCTTTTCTATACTACCAATCTACTAGGCAAGGGCTGTCCAGTGGTGGTGGGTGACAAGACTGTTTGGGGGAGTTATGAATTTGAAGTCCATCCCCCAGAAGAGAATTCACATCTGGTTCTGCAAGCCTGCTCAAAAGCCTGTAGTTGGGGAAAAGCTTGGAAGTTGTATTGTTAAACGGACATGATATGCTTGTCAAGTTGTCTTCTGAGCATTTATGTTGACACCCAGAGATTAGAGCTGCTGTCTGGTTTGATTAGCAAATGTTGATACAGACTCACAGTGCTGAGAATAAGCGGCTGGTCATTGCTCAGCCCTAGCAGAGCTATCTATGTCATCCCTCTAAGGGTCAGGGAATGGCAAAGAAGAAGGCACAGGAAGAATATAAAGTCCAAAGGAGACAGAACGCAGTGAAAGTCAGACACATGGTTGCAGTCTTGACCTTTCAACAAACTATGACTAACTACGCAAGATTGTCTGTGTGGGTGTGACGGCCCATGCCCTTTGCCCCTAGCACCTCAGAGGCATGTGCAGGCAGATGTCGGAGTTTGAGGCTACCCTGGTCTTGATAATGAATTTCAGGTCATCCATGGCTGCATATTGAGATCTTGTCTCAACCAATCAATCCAGTGAGTCAGTGATTAAACCTATCAGCATTCTGTTATGAAAGGGGGAAGGGCTTGTAGGCCCCACGCCTCGTGAGGAGCTATAGGTATTTAATAACTGCTGGTGGTCTGGGAAAGTCGCCTCATGCTCCAGCAGATAATCTCTCCCCCATGTTTCTGTAACTAACCTTGATTAAATCTACCAGGACTCCAGAACCAAACCAAAGCAAGACATGAAAGTCTGTAGAAGTGGAGTAGTTAGGAAGGAGATCAGAGGGAGTCGGAGGGGACAAGAGAGGGTAATAGAGCATGAATTTGATCAAAATACATTATATACATGGATGAACACACTATGATGAAACCCATACTTAACAATCAAATAGTAAAATTTCCAAATAGAGAAGACAAAAAGAAACCAAGTCTTCAGGTTCTGGGGGTAGACGTGGAGAAGAAACCAACAAAAAGAGAATTCTCACTTATGTGGAGTTTGGGCATCTGTTCATGACTATTATTTCTAGCCCTGCTGTGATCTTTTAAAATTTACATTTATTTATTTTGGTGTATGTTGTGGGGATTTGTGTGGGTTGTGGGGGTATGTGTGGAAGTCAGGACAATCTGTCAGAGTGTGTGGGTTTTGAGTATTGAACTCAGGTGTTTGGGCTTGTTGGCAAAAACCTCTCCTGTGGAGCCATCTTGCCCCCCAACCCGACCCCCACTGTGAATGTTAACGAATCTGCCTTGATTTCTTCACCTGTGAGGTGGTGATTTAAATGTGACCTTCACAGTAATGTCCGCGCATAAACGGCACCAGACCGACAGCAACTGCTATTAGCATCATTAAGCTCTTCCTGCCTCACCCGGTTCTCTCTCTCTCATTCTTCCCTAGAGCTCTATGAGGGACAGAACCACACAGTTCACATCAGTCTGTTCTTCCCCACCCTGCTCACCTCAGGCACTAAACCAAATGGAATGTCCCTCTCACATAGCTGGATCTGTTTTCACAAAGACAGGCGCCTTGTTGAAAGGAAGTTAGAGGAAAAAGCTGCAAATTCCCTCTGCTTCACTTTCTCTCCTCCAGCCCTGCTGTCTCAGGAGGCCACTTTATTATATCAGTCACCCTCAGAGGACACAGCATTCATGAACACTCATGGCCTTATATCATCCATGTTGGCTTAATTCTTGTACCAAAAGATTGTCACAGAATCCAGTGGGACTGGGAGGAGACCAGTCGGCACGAGTAAAACAGAGCTTTGAGACTCGGGCTAGGGAACAGGCTCTGTCGTTAGGCAGGAATGGAACTAGAGAGAGTGTGCAAAATCTGACCAAGGTGCCTGTCCAGCTTTGCCTTATCAGCCTGTAAGGCATGGGCAAGTCACTTGCCTTCACAACCTTGGGTTTCCTTATCTGAGAACGGAGCTTGGGTAGAGCTCTACGTGCAGATAGGGGTGAATTTGGTCTGAGCTCCTAGTGGTTAAAATATGCATACTTTATGACTGCCAAGGTCACAAACAAAAGTGTTCATAGCATTTTTTTTTAAATAGCCCAGACTGGGAATTACCTGAATGTCAATTCACAGTCAAATGGATAAATATATTGTATGAGATTTATAGTGAAATCAATGAGGAAGGCAAGAGGTATGTATGTACTATATATAGTACATGAAAAGAATGGATTAATCTCTCAGACAAGAGGTGAAGCCCTAAAAAGCACAAATATGAATCCAGGTGATGCCATTTATATGAATATGGGAAATCTCCATTTAAGATTTTAGAAATGACAGCAGTGGTCCCTAGTCTAAGTGTCTCAAGGGACTGCCCTGCACAGGGACACTCCAGAGTCATGTTCTGCCTCTAGACCTGGATGTTGGTGTCATAAACCTTATTAAAAATACACTAGACAAGGGGGGATGGAGAGATAGCACAGCAGCTAACAGCACTGACTGCTGCTTTAGAGGACTTGGAGTCAACTTCTAACACCCACGTGGCAGCTCACAACCATATGTAAGTCTAGTTCCAGGGGACCCGCGCCCTCTCCTATCCTCCATGGGCACCAGGCACACACGTAGTAAAACACTCATACACATACATTTTTAGCTAACATAATACATAGCAAATAAAACATTCTGAGAAGTTGCTGGAGGTAGGAGAACCTAATGGCGCTTACAGACCAGAGTTCTACTCCCAACTCTTACCATATGTGGTGGTTTGATTGACAATAGCCCCCCATAGGCATGTATGTTTGAAGCTTGGTCCTCAGTTAGTAAAACTGTTTGGGAAAGTTCAGGCTTGTGGCCTTGTTGGAGGAGGAGGCTTGTCACTGGCAATGGGCTTTGAGGGTCAGTCCCAGTTTCTGCAGATCAGGATTAAAAGCTCTCAGCTACTGCTCCAGTGCCATGCCTGTCTGCTTCCCACCATGATGGTCGTGGACTCGCTCTCTAAAACTGTGAGCAAGCCCTCAATTAAATGCTTTCCTTTTATAAGAGTTGTCACAGTCATGGTGTCTCTTCACAGCAATAGAACAGTAACTAAGACACCATCCCGTGCCCTTAATCAGTCAGATCCCGGCTGAGGATCATATCTTCTACCACTCACTGAGCAAATCCCTGAATGGGATAAGAGGAAGTCTGACAGAAGGCCCCAGGTGGACACCCAAAATCTGTTGGTGTTTAGCACACTGGGACAATCTCTGAATTCAGCCTCACAGGGAAGCCTGGAGGATCAAGATGCTGTGTAAATCTGGCAGAGATTACTTACACTGTCATCATGACAGCTCAAGGGCAAGAGGCTGTAGTCCAACTGGCAGAGTGACTGAACTGAAGCGTGTGGACTATTGATGAGGTCATTGATTACTCAAAGCTGAGTGCTGGAACCGGTTACGCAAGTGAATAGCCACAAAGTCTTGGCAAAACTGGGCAGAGGCACCTCATGATGAAAGACCTCTTCAGGAACTGCTGGTGTTGTCCTGTCTGCAGTTCCTGTGAAAGCCCTTATGCTGTTCCCCAAAATAGGTCTCCCAAGTTTGGACCAGAGAAGCCCAGGCTACCCGAGCTCCTGAGCTGGGATTGTTCCCCATGCTCGGTGAGCGTCGTGCCCGGTGTTAATCATGCTGTAAGCTTGTTCTGGTCAGTCCGCCCAATAGCCTTGTCGGTTGGTTCCTGTTAACATTCTGATGGTATGGGCGAGGAGAGACGACAGGAGAGGTGACAGGGTTCTGACAATGGCTGAGCTTTTACTGTAGTCACTGGTCTCAGAGTTTAGACTGTTGCTTTCCCCCATTGAAATGACAATAGTGTTGACTGGGCATCCACAAGAAGGCCATCACCAAACACAGTCCTCAGGTGTCCCACTGCCCTTAGCTGGCCGTCATCATTCTTACATTATAGGTGGGTTGATGTCTGCAGGTGTTAACATAATTCTGTCATACAGCAGAAAGAAGGTTTAAACTTGGTTGAACCCATCTAAGAGCCTTTGTTCTTCTCTGTCCTCTGGTCCCCCATCTAAGAGCCTTTGTTCTTCTCTGTCCTCTGGTCCCTTTGAATCTTTGATCATAAAAATGACCATTCCCAACTCTACAAGATGCTCTACATACTTGGCCATGAGCTTTAGGTAAACTAGTGCATGGTCCCCGCTCTGAGAGGCTAGGACTCTGGTCATATCTCATCTCTGTTTTCTGCATCACTAGGCCAAGCGAACAGAGAAGCCACCCAGAGCTGCATGGGACTCCGAGATAAACTGGGGGAGCTAAGATGATCTGAGGACAATCCTGGGAGCTTGTTGGCTGGGGGTGTGAACTGTAAGAAACATCTTAGTTGGAGAAGGTGGTACATATTCTAATGCTTTGGAAGTTGACGGCTTGAGCAAGGGCTTAGGAAGGAATAAGGGAGGGAAGGAGCAAAGTTAGAGGTTCTGACTGCTTGCTGCCAACCAATAGTCATGATTTTAGCTGCTTTATAGATGATCCCACATAAACAAAACACACACACACACACACACACACACACACACACACACACACTACAGGCTGCACATACCATACACACATACATACCACCACATGCACCTCACACACACATACCACACACACACACATACATTATACACACATACCCCACATACCACAAACCACACACACATAACATACACACAGCACACATACCATATACCACATACATACACACAGACCACAAACACACTATATACCACACACACCACACCTCACCATACCATACACCCACGGACCACATATACCACATGCACATGGCACACAGCACATACACACACACACACACACACACACACACACACACACACACACACACCTGTTAGGTTGCTCTTTCATAAATGTCATAAAGATCATGGCCTCACACCACTGCTACCCGTCTGTCCATATGGAGACTTGAACAGAGGCATCAAGCCAGTGAGCAGATGCAGAAGCAGAAAGAAAGAGAACCACAGGGAAGGGCAGGGCAGTTTCCATCCTGATCACCTGAGGCATTGCCAGGTCACCCTGACTGGGGTGCCAGGATGCCCAGCCCTCATACAAACTCTCTGGGTGTACTCTATTTGGGTAAGGCTTTGTTGAGAGTTGACTCCAGGAAATCTTGACAAGAGGAAGAGCAGTTTGGTAAAGGCCAATGTACCTGGAGAACCAGCATAGAGCCATTGTCGGCCTGGCCAGCTGTGTGATGGGCAGGCCAGTCTCCTCCCCTTCCCATGCCTGGATTCCTGGAAAGCTGCACGTTGACCAGGCCAATTTGATCAGAGAGGTTTGGAGGCTCCATGAACTTATATAGAGGCCCCGAGGCAAACCGCAAGTCAGAGGGCAGGAGATTCTGAGCCTCTCACCCCCACTCCAAAGGTAGCATTCTGAGCTCACTGAGTTTTCTGTGCTGTGTGTACCACTGAAAAATGGGACAAGCGGCCTGCCTTTCTGTTCCATCCTTCCCAGGATGGGAATCAGCCTCCCTTTCCAGTGTATCCACCCTGTATACACTATCTGCTTGTTGTTACACAGTGGTCCCTCTGTTGTTACAGGCAGTGCTGTAGCGCACGCACGGTGCTAGCATTCATCATTTTACTTAAGAATGAGCCCAAGTTGCACACACATTGATGCTGACAGCTTGGTTACACCAAAGAGAAGCTCTTAATTTTTATTTTAAAATTTTTATAAATGTTTTCTACAAGCAAAAAGCTGAAAGTCCTTGTTTTGTTAAAGAGAAAACAAAACAAAACAATATAAAGTTGGGCACTTCATCTGAAATTTTAGACATCCACCAGAAGAGGGCTTCTTAATTTTTCCTCTCATAACCCTTTTTGGCCTAAGAAAGGTTTATACATTCCCAAGCATATGGGGACAAAGAATAGGTAGGAAAAGTAAACACTGACTGATAATAAATCATGTGCATATTAATGGGATGAATGTCATTATTTATTTTATATAAAAATGAAGTCCTGCCTGTACTTGGTGCTGTAGGACATACAACAGCTTCAGTAGTTTTCGCTCAATATATTTTATTTGTAATTGTCAATGCTGAGAAGTCTAATTTATGCAATGTAGTCATAAACCTGGGAGAAGGATGTTTAGGGCCATTTCAAAAGGGTTGACCATTATATCTTAAGATCAACTTTATTTAATAGTTTTAAAATGGAAATTAAGTTAACAATGCAAATATCAATTTAAAAATGGGACAAGATGTGGTGAGGACAGTGAGGAGAAGAAGGGGCGAGAGGCAGAGAAGGGTGGGGGCAGGGTGGGCCAGAGCAAAGTTGGTATAAAAAGGCCTTGGTCAAGTCCATTAGTCTGCAAGCTAACCTGAAAGCCAGGAAAATATTACAGGACGCTTTCTGAGGAAACTAGAAAACATTACTAAAATAATTTGGTGTGTGTGTGAACGCGTGTGTTTGTGGGAAGTTCATAAACTATGAAATAAGTGTGGGGGTCAGTTCTCTCCTTCCACCAAGTGGGCTCTGGGGGTCTACTGAAGGTCACCAGGCTTGGTGGCAAATGCCTTCACCCAGTGAGCCATCTTGCTGGTCCAATAAAAAGCTGTAGCACAATGTGATTTAAAGAGATGCTAACTTGATACACATCAAGGAATGATGGCAGAAAACATAAAAAAAAAAATCTTTGTTTTCTGTAATTACACCACTTTGTTTCTGTGGGAGCAGAAAACTTCCCACGTGCACTAAAAATGCAGCAGCTCCTGAAGTGCTGTGATCTTGCAGCTGAGCCCAGGTGCTCCGGGTATCTGTTGGCACTCTGCGGTCTGTTGGTGATTTGACGCATGTGCGGTGTGTGCTCACATGTGTGCTCAGAGGCAAGCCTGCAGTGGAGTCACGAGACAAACACCTTAGACTCAGCACACCTTTGATTTTGAAGTTTTGGTCACTGTGCCCACAAAAAACTTTTAATAATGTCAATTTTTTCTTCCCCGGCCCCAATCAGTGACATGGTCCCATATGGAGTGGTGGCCCACAGTTTAAGAAACTGGGCACTAGGTCCCTTGCATACTTCCCATGGATTAATTCAGACTGCAGATTAAAAACCCAGACTTCAAAAGGGAACCAAGTCGCAGCCTCTAGGCTTCACCTAGATGCCCTTTGAGAGCAGCTCCATTGGCTTGGGCTCTCTGTCCAGCCCACTGGGACGCCCCAAGTGAACTAGCTGTGCCAGTTTCTCTGGATCCCTCTTCTCCCTCACATACACACCCTCGGGTGCTCTTTTCTAGAATCCTGGACTAGTTTAGCTCCCGCCATGCTCCATGGAGAAGTCCTCAGGCAGGTGCGAGGAAGACAGCAATATACACAAAGTATGATGGTTTGAGTTTGAATCCCTGGCTCCAACTCATGTGTTGGAGACTTGATTACTAACACAGCTTGATTCAAAGTAGGGACTCAAGGGAAGTGATTACATCCTAAGGGCTCTGATATCATGGATAAATTAGTTTCCTGATGAATTCATAACTTGGCTGTACCACTGAGAGATGGTACGAGCTTGGGGGTATGCTCTGACATAGTTGTTCCAGGTACCTCCCTGTCCCTTTGCTTCCTGGATGCCACAAGGGAGAACAGCTTTCCTCTACTGTGCATTTCTGATGTGAAGTTTCTGCCTTAGCACAGGCTTAAAATCAATGGAGCCAGATGGCCGTGGACTGAGACTCCACCAGCCCACATAACCCTTTCCTTCCCGGAGTAGGACTGTTCAGGCATTTTGTCACAGCACTGAGAAGTGACTGACATAGGAGATGATGGCCTGACACCTCATGGCTGGTGACATTGAAAATCTGATGCTGCAAATGCAGTCACATTCCCCTAAGAAGCTATCCAGAGAATCTTGGACCTTTGTGGCTATGAGATCACCTTTCTCCTTTTGTGAACTTCCACATGAAATCCTCAATGCTCACAGGAACTCAGTAGTGACAGCTTAATGACTTCTGGGCTCAGGCTTTGCTGCTAAATCTGTGCTTGACACATGGGCCCTCGGGGTATCACACAACAGCGTGGTGCACTCCTCACTAGAGCTGGGCTGCCCACCCTTCTCTGATGGATGTCTGTCCTGGTTGGGTGAGAGTATGAAGACTGTAGTAACTCCAGAGGGGTCTAAGCAGAAGAGGCCATTAGCACCTACAGCCTCAGCACTGGCTGAGCTGCCTTTCTGGGCATGCCTCTGCTCTCTGGGGCAGCACCTGAATCTTCCTGTCCTGAGCTGTGCGGACCTCAGGCTTCTCTGCATGTGTGTCCCTGCATGGTGGGTGAGACTACTCCTGGTGGTTTTGGAAGATGCTCACACTTGTCTGCACCGATAGTCTTTCCTGGGGTTCATAAGGCATATCATCTTCTGTTGAAAGAATAGCCTGATTACATGAGGCTGCACTGGAGGGTGTCTAACAAATTTCCCAGGAGACTGCTAACACAGATGGTACAGGGCTCCATAATAGGAGAGCCCAGGTGGTCATCAATGTCCCAGGCTAAAATAAAGTGGGGCATGGGTGTGGCTGTTACTGCTCACCTGGGCTCCCGTGCTCTCTCAGGAGCTCAGGTCAGGATCTTAGGAATGACAGCCACACTCCTCCCTTGGCCATGTGCAGCCCTGTAGAAGAACATGGCTTTAGGAGTCCCACCTTGGCTTTAATGGCAATCCTGTTGTTTACACTTCAGTGACCCAGCTCTGGGCCTGAGGAATCTCCAGTCGGGGAGGGGTTTATTTGCCTTTCTCTTTTGAAAGTTCTGAATTCAACCCCGAGAAATAGGAACTGTCCTATTTTCTTTTGTTAAATGTACTGAGGGTTTCCTAAAGTAAACAAACACTGGTTACTGAATAATTGACCTACATTTCTCTAGTCTGCAGTGGCAGGTACTCTGTAAAGACAGTGCTGGGAAGCAGTGATGGGGGAGAATCCCAATCCTTCAGCAAAAATCAGAGTTTAGACGAGTCTCCCAGTCTCAAAAAAACAAAACAAAACAAAACAAAACAAAACAAAACAAGCACTGTCCTCACGGAGAGATATCTTCCCTTCTCAGTATCATTTCTGCTATATCTGGGAATAGAGGAACCTCTGAAATTAGTTTTCAAGAACTTTCAGATACCATTTAATTAAAAGGCCACCACATGAATAATAATACTGTAGGAAGGCTGTGAATAATTGGAAAGATTCAGGATGGCACTATGGGCACTCCTTATTACTATGTCCACTGTATCTTCAGTGGGACTGTGGGGATGACAATACTTTTGGGGATAGGCACAACAATAAATCCCGAATATGACCAGGTATTATTCTGTAGATTCTGTGAACATTGCTTACATGGAAAGTGTAACTTTCTGAATGTAATTGAGTTTAAGATTTTGATTGCGTAACCATCCTAGATTATCTGGGTGTTGCCAGTGGTTCTTATAAAAAAGAGCAGAAGCAGAAGAGTTCATGCTACGTGGCTGCTTTTGAAGGTGAAGGATGGGGTCATGAACCAAGCAATGTAGGCAACTTTTATGACCTAAACAAGGAAAGGAATTAGAGTCTCTGTAGAGCTTTCATTAGGAAGGTAGTCCCTTTCAAGACTCTGATTTTAGTTCCATAAGACAAATTTTGCATTTATGATCTCCAGAGCTCTATGCCAGGAAATGGGTGTTGTTTTAAGTCCTGTCATAATTTATTAGAGTGGCAATAGGAAACTGATATGCCTTTATTTGTTTGTCTTCTGTAGAGGAATTTTAACCCAGCAGCACGGTTGCTCTGGCAAGGAATCATATCCAAAGTCCTATTTGATAGCTTATATCCAAAAGTATGCATGACCCTGCTGGAATGCAAACATGCTCTAGATTATAGTATGAGCTGTTTGGAATACAGACATGCCCTTAGTACATCCCTTTAATCCCAAACAATGAAAGTAAAGTTAGTTTGTAGAAGGAAGCTGCCATGTTTAAAAGTGATGTCTAATTGAGGGGCAGACAAAGTGATGAATCAGAGAAAGAATTGACAGAACAAGTCAGAGATAGGATATGCCCAGCTCTCATGAGAACATTACAGGAAAGAGAGGCTACTTTGTGTTGAGAACAGCAGGGGAGGGCAGGGAGATGGAGAGGGAGAGAGCAATCTTACTAGGACAGGTTTACAGAGACAGGTTGTAGGTGAAAACAGAATGAGCCAGAGCAAAGGCAGTTGAAACCAGAGAATAAGAAGGTGCCAGAAGATTAGAGCAGATTGCCAGGGTCAGTTTGAGGCCAAGCAGAGCAATTCAGACAGAAGTCAACAGATGTTAGATTGAATCAGTTAGGTTGGAAGGTTAAATTGTATGGATGCTAGAAATTTCTAGGCTTAGGCCTAGGCATAGTTAGACCAGAGAAAGAAACACTCTGGGTTCAGCCCAAACTGTGTATTTGCACAGCTTGGGTACAGCTCTTATCCCATCATCTGGGGAAATAAAATGGTGATTATCATCTTGCATGTGGAGATGTCCTTTGATTGCCCTTCCCCAAGCCCAGATCTAAATTCAAATGATCTGCCTGGATCCATGACACCTTTTCAGTTCTTGATGGCCAGGAACTAAACCAACACTCTTGGTAACCAACACTCTTGGTATTACCTTCTGGGTGATCCGCCACCCGTGGAACTCTTCTTAGGTCCTTTGAATCAAGAAGAAAAATGACAGGCACACCTCCCTGACCTCCAGGTTGTGTTCAAGGACCTTAGGACTAATAGACTCCAGGCTTTTAGCATTTGCCAGGGAGGTAGGTAAAGATGATGCTCTTATCTCTCATGAAGCCCTGGAAGTCACTTGCCTAAGTTCATAGAGTAGGCTAGGACTTGAGCATGACTGAGATGACCATTATTCCCAGTTCTCAGCCATCTTATAAGGGGGAATGGTCTGGAACCTTCCACAGGTTCCTTCTCCTTCATCATCAGATTTGGTGGAGAATCTCCCCCAACAGGACTTGACTCTGGGTTCCACTGCAGGTGGTGGTGGCAGAAGCAAGGATGGGATCATTCTCTTCAACATGTATGTCCTGTACCAATACAGGCTGAGATGTGCCAAGTTCCTTGCTGAGGGTCATCAGCAGGCAGGGGGAACACCCTCACCCTGGTCTTCTGGGTGGTCAGGACTTGTGTGTATTTAGGATTTCCCAATGCTTTTGTAGAAGGACCAACAGGGGGTGGGGTTGGGAACACTGGCAGCTGTATCCTAAGGTTTGCCACGCAAAGAACTTCCCAAGTGATCCTTTGACTGCCAGGCCAGTGTTTTAGAGGTGAAAGTCAAAGCAGAAAGGTAGGTCACTTGGTATAAAGTAGGGCATTAATTTAAAAGTTTCCAGATTTTTCTCTTGACTCAAGAAAGATCATAGCCTCTGAGAACCTTGGAGACCTCTTCCCCTTCTTAGATTTAATTACCAGATGAGCACTAATGAGCTGGGCTTTGGCTGGAGCTGTTCAGACACTAAAAAAAAAATCTTAACAACAAAACTGGATATGGAAACTGAATTGATTAGGCAGGCCTCACTGAATGAATGGGCAGGTCACAGATGTTACTGCTAGGTTTAAGTTGCTGATCCCCACCACTCTGCCCTACTGAGCATCCTCACGGAGGAGTGGCAGTAAATGCAGGTGTCTACATGGGGACCCAAGTAACTTCTAGATCAGTGGTTCTACCCTTGCTGCATCTGCTACAGTTCCTCATGTTGTAGTGACCACTAACAAGAAGATTATTTTGTTGCTATTTTATAACTGTAATTTTGCTACTGTCTTACATCATAATATAAATATCTGACATGTAAGGTATTTGATATGTGACCCCAAAGAGGTTTCCGCTCATAGGTTTAGAACTGCTGTAAGATCATTGGTCTCCAAGTACAGGACCTTTGTTTTGGGGACATGGCTGAGATTCTGATTTCTAGTTGTCACCAAACTCTACTTCTTCCTCAAGTTACATGCACAGCTGGGCCACATTTTGACTCCTTCACAGCCATGTGTGCTATGCATGGGAGATGTGCATGGGTGTATCCAAGGCACCCTTCAAGGAAGTCTTGCTTAGAGCTGGCCCGGCCCTTGGCCAGCTGAAACTCTTGGGAGAACAGGCCCTGCACTTTGGGTAGCACAGCAGAACTATGGCATGGGTGAGGAAAAGCCAGCCCCAGATGGCATGAGAAATGGAGAGCTGGCCCTGCCCCTTGTTGGGGCAGTGCCAGAGAGCTGGCTCTGGTGTCAGTGGCACAGGAGAGCTGGTGATCTGACCAACTTAGCTTCCATCCAGGCACAGATCCAGGGCTTTGAGTTGGCCCGGCCCAACATCTATCCCATCTATAATTTGCAGGTCTAGTCCTGCAGGATCTCCATGACACAGGGCAACAACAATCCTATGAGTCCTGGTGAGGATCCAGTATTGATAGTGCAATGAACATTTGCAAGTAAAGCTGTTTGGGCAAAGATATAATGTGTGATACACCGTGTCAGAGCACTTCCAAGGGGGAGATTTTGTTGTTGTTGCTGTTGTTTTTGTTTGCTTGCTTTGTCTGTTTTTGTTGTTGTTGTTTTTGTTCAGGGATGGGGGGAGGTTGCAAGGGCAGAGGGTGGATATAAAGAATGGGAAGATGACTGGAATTGGGGTGCATGATGTGAAGTTCACAAAGAATCGATATAAAGTTATTTTTAAAAAGTACTCTCATAGGTGTGTGGTATCAGGCAGCCTTGTCAGGGTCTTCAGCTGTGGAGTCTCAGCTCCTAAGCCTAGGTCAGCCTTGCAGGAGCTGCCTTATCCTTTTATCACCGTCTTTTCACAGGCCTCGATATCTAATAACTTGATGTCTCCCCAGACCAACTGGAGTGTCTCCTTTTTGAGCATTCAGCCTAAAATTCCAAGAGACAGAGTTGGCTCCAGTGCAGTGTACATGGAAGTGGTACTTGCTGTTTGGGGCTTGGACTCAGAACTATCCTGGGTAGGTGCATTATGCCTTCTCCTTTAGTTCCCTGGATATGGACTTCAATGATGCTCTACAGCATGGTAGGCCCATAGGATGGAGGTACCTGGAGACCAAGGACAGCCTGCTAACCTGAACATCCTTCCAGAATTTTGTGGGTTAGAAATGAGCTTGTATTGTACACAGCCACTGAGTTTCAGCCATGTGTTTGCTAGTTCAGCTGATCTGTCCTGACTACTCCTCCCTTCTCATCTATCTCTTTAGGTACAAATGGAGGACTTAGAGAAATATGTATCTCTAAAGATGAGTGATCATTGGCAGGTATGAGTGGACACTCAAGTGCTGACTATGGCTAGACTTAGGCTTAATTAGAGATCCTTGTATCAGATGGTTATGCAGAAGAAAAAGTTCTGAGACAACTTTCTCGTGTGGAGATCTAAACTCCCTTAAAATGTAGTCCAATGCTACTATGTTGTTATCAATAAAAAGCACCAGCCCCGATATGGGCAGCGATCATAAAGGAAGAAATTAAGTTCTCATTCTAACAAAGAGGAGACTAAAATTGTTCCTCCTCCTTTTAATAATAGGCCAGGTTTGGGATGTAACATAGTCAATACCCTTGACTATGGAATTATCCATGCCTTTCAGTAATGCACAGTGATGGATGGCAGATGGCAGACACATGATATATAGTTGTATATAGGTAGGTGAGGAATGGTGATATGTGGAGATAGAGAAGGCAGTGCCATCTGGCTGGCTGGTTGCCGGTGGGTACAGAAGCCACGGAGGCTAGAGACACTGAGATCTGTTCTCGTGGTTATGTAACTAGGATCTGGGGTGAGTGTGGGTATGCAGCTCTAGTGAGACATGGAACACAAAACCCATTTTCACACTCTGGCTCAATAGTGAACAGCTACCAGGAGAAGAATATTCTACTGGTCCCAGACAGTGTTTTCTTTGCCTTGCAATTGTTTTACTTTCTATTATGTTTAGAATTCATATACTCAAAATTTTGTCATGTAGTGGGGTGGAGGGAGAGGACACATTTAATGCTTTGTTCTCCAGGTTCTGGCATGCTCAAACATTGGCTTTTTTTTTTTTTTTTTCTTAACACTTTCATTGTAACACAAGTTGAGTCGGCACAGTTTTTAAATATATATATTTTTGTAATTCTTTATTTTTTTTATTTGTGTATATTCCATATGTCATGGGATATGATATGCCCCTGGAGACCAGAGGGTGTCTAATCCCTTGGGAGTTCAAATGACAGGAACTTGTGAACTGCCTGACATGGGTGCTGGAAATGGAGCTTGGGTCCTTTGCAGGGGCAGCAAACTGTCTTAACCACTGAGCCATCTCCCCAACTTGCCTTTTTAAGCTCTTAGTATGGCTTTATGGATTTAGCATTGTTTGGGAGGACTGTAGCATATCATAGGAGCCAAAGTTGGACAAGTTAGACTGACAATGGAAAGCCTCTAATGCAATGCAGTGGTAGGGTCCACGAACAGACTTGAGATGGCTTTCAAGGAGATCAGATTAGAACCAGCACAGGGGTAAGCTGGTCAAGGCCTAGACTGGGACAGTGGCAGTATAAATAGTTCCACAATGGATGCCCAATTGCTGGGCCCTGGTAAGGTTACAAAGGGACAGGATGAGAAGGAACCATTAAATAGAATGCTTTAGATTAAGCTACTGGGGAGATGGTACCATTATACAAAGGAAGAAGAAAAGGAGGGACAGGGGGAGGAAATGGGGGAAGGAGATGGTGGTGATATTGAGAGTGTGGAATCGGTAGGAAATTCGGATGTTGAAGCCTAGGAGTAGAGTTTAGAGAAAGCAGCATGCAGGGCAGAGTAGAAGTAGGGTCCCTAAGAGTGATGAGGATGCCCACCCTGAGCTTCTTTCCAAACATACATCTTTACTTGCTCCCTGGAAGACATGAAGATAGCCCTCCAACCTCCCTTTCTTCTAACCAGGACAGAATTGCAGCAGAGAGGGAGATCCATGGGTACCACCATTCCCTTGCAGTTGGTAACTGCATCTCACTTCTGCCCTGGCATGTTTTCTTATTAGTCTAAGGATTGCTCAGCCTTACCAGGGAACATGTCCACGGGCTTCATTAACTATGTTGGTTTTGTTTCTTACTGATTTTATTTTCCTCTGTGATCCTTATGGATCCTCCATCAGTAATTCATAAATATTTCTGTTCCTTTAGTTAGAACCTTGTTAACACTCAAGCTAATGGATTGTGTGTGTGTGTATGAGGAAGCCATTGTTCTCTGCCACTGTCCCTTGAAACAGGGTCTCTCACTGAATCTGGGGCCCACTGTTTTAACTGGCCAGAAGTCCTTCTATTTCTGCCTTCTAACAGCACTGTGAATTACTGGGCATGAGTGGTGGTATGGCTTTTTGTTTTTGTTTGTTTTGTTGTTTTTGTTTTTTGGAGACAGGGTTTCTCTGCTTTTCCCTGGCTGCTCTTGAACTCACTCTGTAGACCAGGCTGGTCTTGAACTTAGAGATCAGCCAAAAGGATAAATGACTTAAATAATTAAAAAGATTAAGCCAGGGCCAAAGCCAGTCACACATTTTTGGTTCAGTGTGCTTCCTAGATCACCCCATTTGAAATTTAATTGAGAAGGAACTTACGGCTTCTAAATATCCATGAGTTTAAACAGATCCCAAGAGACAAAAGTAAGTTGGCAGAGACGGAGTTGCTGAAGTTGAGTCTTTCTGGGAGATTCTGCTGGGTGATTTTTAGACCCTGGATACTTCTTTCCTCATGGACCACCACTCTGAACTAAGAAGCCTACAGTCTCTGCAGCCCAGATGAGAGAGGAGAGCTGGGAGTTCCCCGGCACGTAAGGCAGGAGCTATAGAGACTCTGAAATGTCTCGCTCGTGGTGGCGGCTGAGAAGTGGAACAAGGACAGCGCCGTTTCTCTATTCATGCTGGACAAGTTTACTGGTGAACATGGCAGGGACAAGTCCACTTTGAAAGAGAAGTAGGAATCAAGTGCAGAAACTTAGGAAATTAATTAGCAGCCTGATCAGTGACTGCACGAAGAGAGGTCATTTGCTTGTGCTTGTAACAAAGGAATCTCTTGGACTTCAGAAAACCAACCTGTCTAGCCACAAAACCAACCTGTGGGCAGGATTTACACGGAGGAGGGCCCCTCACACAACCCATCTCCAGAGTTCCCAATCATACATGTACAATCACTCCTGACGGCTCACTAGAAAATCTGATGGAAAAGTCTTCCACACCAGAAACTTCTACAGCGACTGCCTCAACGTGATGAATATAAATATACTACGCATGTACGCTGCTGTGGTACTTATCCATCAAGAATATTGACAAGTATAAGGTTGCCTGACTGTACTTTCATTCTTTTGTCTCACTAAACTAAAATGTTAGGCTAGAGAAGGCAAGGGCCTAGAAAGAAGTGGACATTTTCCATCTGACACTTACTGAACCCCTGTGGTTACTATTAATGAAATGTAACATAGTCTTTTGGAACATGGGCATGTATGTCCACACACACTTATACACACTACATATCAACACTCAAAATTTGGGTCATACCACTTATTCTGTGAGAATGTTCTTTTCGCAGTGTGGGATAGCCACGCCCACTCATTGCTGAATGAGCCACAAGGAAATAGGATGAAGGCAGGTTAAGGCTCTGTATAGTCTGGAGTGGAAAAGTAAACACCGATGATGGCAGTTGAGATAACGGCTTCAGAAGTCATTTTCGTTCTTTTTCTTAAAAGAATAATTAATTATGTGTCCATGTCTATACTTCAGTGTATAAATGCATAAATGCAGTGCCTAGAGAGGCCAGAAGAGGGTGTCACATGTCAGATCCCTTGGAGCAAGTTACAGGAGGTTGTAAATTGTAATGAAATCAACTAAAAGACCAGTCTCTGGGTATTTACTGGAGTGACTAAGAAGCGAATACACTCCTTCAAAATGGACAGAAACTTCCAGTGGCAGCCCAGATATGAAGAGCTCCAAGGAAGAACATGGGCTTCTACTCATCTACCTTTGCCCCTTACCAAATGCATCCACCCTGCTGCTGCTACTGCTGCTATCCTTACTCAGTCTCTTGGGCCTTCCAATATGGACCAAAAGACCAGCCACTCTTCAGGAATCCTCCGGGTCTTCTGCATCAGAACTGGCAGGTTGAGTCGTGGCCTCATGGTTATCAGTCTCTCCAGAGTACAGCTGTTGTGTGAAATATGAAAAAACCAAATCCACACTATCACTGCCGAGGCACCAGCAGACAGGTCGGCCTGCTCTCAGCCCAGCAGACTCAGGCTTAGAGCTCTGAAATCGCTTTTACCCAGCTTGCTAAGTTCCCATGGCTGGCTGTTGCCATGCCCACCCTACTCTTCCAAATTCCCACGGCTAGCTGAACTACTGCCGCCTATGAAGGGCCAGTCCTGCAGATCCTAAGCTTGTAAAGGAAAACACCACATAATCTTAGTTTAGAATTACAGATAACACAATCGCTGGGCATAGAACCTAGCATTCTAAATTTTTTCTTTTTTTTTTTTAATTAGATATTTTCTTCATTTACATTTCAAATGCTATCCCTAAAGTCCTCTATACCCACCCCCTGCCCTGCTCCCCAACCGCCCCACTCCTGCTTCCTGGTCCTGGCATTTCCCTGTACTGGGGCATATGATCTTCACAAGACCAAGGGCCTCTCCTCCCATTGATGGCTGACTAGGCCCTCCTCTGCTACATATGCAGGTGGAGACACAGCTGTGGGGGGGTACTGGTTAGTTCATATTGTTGTTCCTCCTATAGGGTTGCAGACCACTTCAGCTCCCTGGGTACTTTCTCTAGCTCCTTCATTAGGGGCTCTGTGTTAGATCCAATAGATGACTGTGAGCATCCACTTCTGTATTTGCCAGGCACTGGCATAGCCTCACAAGAGAGAGCTATATCAGGGTCCTGTCAGCAAAATCTTTCTGGCATATACAATAGTGTCTGGGTTTGGTGGTTGTATATGGGATGGATCCCTGGGTGGGGCAGTCTCTGGATGGTCCTTAGCACTCTAATTTTATAAGCTATTCTATGTTAGAAATCCTCTGCAGTCTAAAAGCCATTCCTTCCTCCTGCATTCTCTCTTCTTCTCTCTGACCCGAAAGTCCTGCCTCCTCCTCTCCCAGTGATTGGTTTCTTGCAATGTTTATTTATTATGGAAAAATCTACCACATACAGCCTGCACTGTATAAGCCAATACTCTCGCTGAACCTCCGTAATATATATATTCATCCTATCAGTTTTTTTCCTTTAAAGAACCCTAATACACCAGACATAAGCATTTATATATATTCTACATCAGTATTTGATACATTAATAGTTTGTTGAGCTTATACTTTATACATATTGATATTGTACATTATGTGCATAAACACACATATTTATTAATGTATTTATTATATGGACTGAGTAAATTGAGGCTGTCACTCCTGTCAACAAAGGTGTGATAATATCCAGAATACACCGTGGCTGGGCAGCAAGTGGTCCTGGTGGCATAGGTGTGGTCTGTCTGAGGGTTTAAGAGCATGAGAACTGGACCTACCCTTCACTGGGGCAGTGCTGGAGAGCTGGCTCTTGTGACATGAGCATGGGATAGTTGTCAGCCTGACCAGCGGAGCTACCACCCAGATCCAGATCCAGAGCCAGAGCCAGAGCCATGAGTTGGCCCTATTCCATCTATGAACTGCTGCCGCCTATGAAGGGCCAGTCCTGCAGATCCTAAGCTGTAGGATCTCCATGACACAGGGCAACAACAGGCTATCCAAGAGGAGTCCTGGTGAGAATCCAGTGTTGACAGTGTAGCAGAAGCTGGAGGCTTCGAACCAGACCAATGATTCAGTACAATAAATATTTGCATGTAGAGCTGTTTGGGCAAAAGGGTGACTGTGTGACACACTGTAGCTTCCATGGTGAAATGTTTATTTATTGCTTTCTTGGGGAGAGGTCTACAGTTGCAAGGGTGAAGGATATGGAGGGATGGGGAGATGAGTGGGATTGTGGTGCACGATGTGAAATTCACAAAGAATCAATAAAAAGTTAATAACCAGAATAACAAAGTAACTCCTAAAAAAAAAATGGAAAAAATGGGCAAAGACACTATTCATTCAATGAAGCCATAGTTATGCTGCGTATTCTCCCTTGGAGATGGAATGGTTTCTGTCTAATCAGGAACTTGGCACAATTTCCTTTCATAGAGGACTTCATAAGAGTCTTCTGTGCATCAAGGTGGATGGGTTCTATCTAAGTCACTCATTAGGGGAATATCTAGAAAAGAGTAATTAATTGCCCAGTGTTAAAAAAATGAACTGAAGCCTGACTGATTGTATAATTTTAATATTTGAAAATGTACACAAATAAACTCAACACAATACAGATTTATACAAAAGAAGGACTGCTAAAAACTTATACAGAAAAAATAAATAATAGGTTTTTTTTAAAAAAGGACAAGACATTTTATAAATACTAATAAATACTGTGCAATGCTTTAATTTACTATGGCAGATAGAAAAACTCAAGAAATCACTAATAGGTTGAATATTTAAAAAGCTACATGAATTTTCTAGCTGATTAAAATAAAATGTAACAGTAGTAGTTTTTACTTTTAAAATGAGGTATTATTACATTGTAAACCAAAACAGAGCATAAATATATGGTTTAGCAATTAATGGTTATCAACTTTAACTTAATAAAAGACAACAAAAATTCCCATTATTTATGGACTTTTGTCACCTAAAATTTGGCTTGCCTGTGTACTTGCAAAAGTGACATAGCTATCAATACACACACATCGTTAGACATGCAGACCAAACCAATACTATTTCCATGAGTCATCCCTAACAAATAAAAACTTTGTTTACATTTTACTGAAAACACTTAAATCTGGTTTCCTATACATAATTCTTTGTGCTTGTTAGTAGGAACCTACATTAAACATTTCTACGCAGTGCAAGAGAGAAGCAGTTTTATTTGCATATGGAGTAAAAACAATATACACACCAAACCAACTGTACCTTTAGCTGTCTTAGGCTTCCCAAGATTTAAAGAAGAAATATCCTTTTGGTATGCTCAAATGGGAAAGTAGTCATTTGCAGTCTAAAGCGTAACAGGAAGGGAAGCTGGGTTTTCTAACACGTGTGCGTGGGCTTCAGAACTATGGGACGCTGATGAATTCCTGCACCCTTGAATTCTGCTGGTTGGGTGCAGAAAGCATAGCGACAAGGAAATGCCTAGCTCAGGGGAGACTTGGGCCAAGTGTGATTTGCATGTGGATCATATGCTGGTACTAAATGCTGGTTTCATTCTTATTGCAAATGTCACTTCAGAGTTTTCTGAAGAAAAGCTATCAAAGAATAAGTCTTGAGATGAAAATGTTTGTAACATGCTAATAAAACTGCTTCACTATAAATTAAAACAAAAACAAAACAAAACAAAACAAAAACCCTGGGGCTTAAAAATACAGTTTTTACATGCTATTTTATTATAAATAAAAAACAAGGGTACTTTTGAATTTACTATATTTAGAATCCAGCGAAAAACAAACATTTTAGCCAAAATGTCAAACTTCTCTTTTATATCAAGCTACATCATTTTGACATAAATGTTTTTATTGTATTTCACTTTTGTCAAATATCTTATCCTACATTTTCCAAAAATTAGTGTTTTTGTATAACTGGTGATCAAAAATTGTAGATATAAGTAGTACATCAAAATATATAAAATAGCAGGGTTTCTTTTGTGCTTGTAATTATTTTAAGTAATTAATGACTAGTTTGGTCTAGTTTGCTCTAGTATATTGATTTTTAAGAAGAAATAACCATTATACAAACATTACAGAATACTCAAGTAAGCAGTTTACTGTCCGTGGGCATGCAGACTAACAATACTTAAAAGAATATAACCTTGAATCCAATTGGTCTGAAAATACTCTTGTACAATCATCTTTGTTGATTTGTAAAAGCTGTACACACATCTAAAACCCTAAATTTACTTTGTAAAAATAAATCTTTAGCAATGAATGGCACTATAAAATCCCATGAGTCTTCGGTGCTGGGTAGTGTTATTTACATGCTTTTCATAGGACCCCAAAACCAATATATCAAAAGACCCTGTACACTGCATTGGCAGTTATACTGTTGTTACCTCTGTATGAAAATATGGCTACATGCTTTATGGTAAAGATAATGTAGCTCTCTGCTTTTCTACAGTGTGCTGCCAGCACACATCTGCCACTGGGCTCCATCATGTCAGAGATGCGTTCTTACTGCATTTGCTTTCCCAGTGGACACCTGTGACAAACTACATATGGAAAACAACAAAATGCTATAAAAAAGACTGCTGGACTCAGACCTGTTTCTGCCATAGGCTCTCACTCAATAAATTTCTGATTTATATATATATATTTTTAAATCATGCCTTCACTATACATATTTTGTATCGGAGTAAATAAAAAAAGACCCTCCTTGTTTTAAAAGTGGGGAGCTTTGAGGAAGTGTTTGACACGGAAGCGTGGAAGTGTGAAAGGCACAGTAGGAGGAGGAGCTGAGTGCTACATACGGATGCTGTGTTTCAAGTCTTCTAGGTCACTCAAGTCCAAAACCTTCTGAATTTGAAATTCCAATAATCAGTTTCTGTTTCAGATCTTTTTTGCTCTTGTATGGGGGAAGGCAGAGTTGATTGAAACAAGTGTGTGCCACAGGTAACCTAGGGGGAGAAATAACTTTTAAGGGTTACTAGGTCTTAAAAACAGACATGAAATGACTAAAAATCTTACCAGTTCCCTCCACATCATTCCATCAGATAACACTGTTGTCTTCATCCAGAGTCTCTATAGGCATCTCAGAGCCTTCTCTTCAGTTTTTATGAATTCCCCAGCATCATAATAGCTTTCAGCAAAGCCAGTATTTAAGAGTGGAGAATAAACCAGAGAACAGGTACAAAGAATTCTGTATGATCAGAGTTTATACTGCAATACCATACAAAAAGATTTACAAATACTAGGTCAGTTATCATTTATGGAGTCTCTGGATTATGATAAGAACTGTAGCATAAGCTCTGATATGTATTGCTTTATTTAAGCACCAAGGCAACCTAAAAGTGATTATTATTCTCACTGTATGGATGAGGAAAATTAGACATGGGAATAAACAGATCAAGTATCCAAAGCTGGGAAGGAGTAAAATTTCAAATCCAGTCAGGTCTGACCCTAAAACCAGTGCATTTACTAGGATGTAAAAAAGCATTGCCACTCACATTCAACAAAAACCTATCAATCATTATAGTGTGCCTTACAGAAGGGATGGCAGTTCTTAGTTCAGATGGAATACTGTCCTTGTCTTTTGAGGAACACTGTCACTGTACTGGATGGAAATGTCATGTGCCTTTGACAGTTATATTTAATCTTATACTTAATCAATGTGAGGTCCCTGCTGGGAATCTAGAGTCATTCCATATTCAGAACTAAGCTATATTAGTTCCTGAAATTATCTAAGTCAAAATAATTGGAGACAAGTTTGGAAATGAAAGGCCTGGAACAGGACCTGAGAAACATTCAATGTGTGAGCAGTAGGGCAAAGGTGGTCATAATGAAAGCTGTGCCTTCTCAAAGTACTTTTTTGAAGCCACAGAACAGTGAAATAGGAGTAACAAAGACAAGAATTAATTACCCTAACACTATTATAAAACTGTTTAACGTCATGGTCTTTATCACTTCATATGTGAGGAGCACATATGAACTTAAAAGTATTAATACAGTAGTTACCTCTACTCCTTTCAAAAGCCCCAAGCTCATATATTTCCTAATTATAAAAATCATTTACAGAAGGCTAGACAACACGCTACTACAAGACAGGCTAGGCTCTAAAGAAGAGCACAAAGCAAATACTTGACACAGGCATTTAAAAGGAGACAGAAGGGTGTCACCTTTAGTACTGAGATGTGTCAACACTCCAGGAACTCTCAGCCACAGTCTCCTCTGTTACAAGGTCACATTGACCCTGAAGAATTTTACATGAAAATGACTTCAGACTAAAAGACTTTTTTGATTCCACAATCACTAATAAGTTACACATTAAAGATAAAGTTAGTTGGGCAGTGGTGGTACAATGCCTTTAATCTCAGTACTTGGGATAGAGAGGGAGGTGGATCTCTGAGTTTGAAGCCAGCTGCCAGCCTGGTCTACAGAGTGAGTTCCAGGACAGCCAGGTTTGCACAGAGAAACCCCATCTCAAAAAAATCAAACCAACCATCTGACCGATTGACTGACTGACCAAGCAACCAAGCAAGCAACCAAATTAAGTAACTAAGTTATAACCCAGACTTACCAGTTAGTAGAAGTTTCATTCTTTGAAATTTTAAAATTTAAATCAGCCATCCCTCCAACAGGTACTCTGTCGCTTCCTGTAGTAAAGTGCAGCAGCTTCTTCTGAAGCTCGAGAGGAAATCCAAGCACAACATCCCAAAAGTATCTACAGAGGGAGATTCACACGATGCAATCCGTAGAGACTAATAAACTAAGCTCTGACAAAAATTTCTCTAATACGAATGTGCTTGATAGTAGAATAAAAACATTTTTATAACATTATTTAACTAGTCTGCCAATGGATAACATAGAACTCATTTTTTTTTTCTATAAAATGTAAGTCTTTTTTTTTAAACACAGTGCCGGTAAAATGGTATTTATGAATTTAGCATCTTTGGAAAAAAATCTCTATACTTTGATAGAAAGAAACTGATATAGTTTTTTCTCCAATGGGATTCAAAATTCATTCCTATTTTAGTACTCTTTTATTTTTAGAAATAAATGACAGGGTGGGGCTGCAGAATATTTAACTTAAGTGATTGAAGAATTCTAAGTCATATGAACAAGCAAGCCACATTCTCTCCTGTTCCGCTATAGATGAAGGTCAGAGCCTACCGTATGGTCAGGTCTGTCTTCGCATAGCCATCATACTGTGTACTCCTCTGCAGTGCATGCATATCCAGTTCAGGACTGCCACAAACCAGGATTTCAACTTCTTCTGGACGAAGCAGCTATCAATAATCATAAAAACCATAATTAAAAATGATAGTCTTGCCAGGCAGTGGTGGTGCACGCTTTTAATCCCAGCACTTGGGAGGCAGAGGCAGGCAGATTTCTGAGTTCGAGGCTAGCCTGGTCTACAGAGTGAGTTCCAGGACAGCCAGGGCTACACAGAGAAACCCTGTCTCAAAAAACGGGTAAAAATAGTCTTAAATGAAATTTGAACTGTTTTTACTGCAGAATCAAATCATAGAAATTATGACACTGTCTCAGTAAATCAAATTACTTTTTTATTGAAGAAAATGCTTTCCATTTATGGTTTTCTACTATATATGTATTTTGTTTCTAAAGGTTTGTATCTTATAACAGTAATCAGTAGTTTGCTAGAAAACCAATTAAACAACTCAGCATGAACCAAACTATTCTCCAATCAGCAGGAAGCACTGATGTGTCCTGCTCTGGCTGCCCTGCCACCTCTGCGGTGGCGCTCTGGGCACTGAGGCCTGGGTTCTGCTTTGAGTCACTCACTAGCTTTCTACCTTTTAGCTCAGTGAGCTAGTTCTCTTTTGAGATTAGATCTGAAAAACAGGCAATACTATGCCATGTATTTTTATTTTCCCTTTCTCTATCCTCTTACTACCAGAGTCATAAAACTTAGATACAGCTCAACAGTACATCTTTTTTCTAAGGTACTTACCAGTAAACATTACAAAGGGTACTCTAAAAGAGTGGTTCTCAACCTTCCTAAGGCCACCACTCTTTAATACAGTTTCTCATGTTGTGGTGACCCTCAAACACAAAATTATTTTTGTTACTATTTCATAACTGCTTGTTACTGTTATGAACCATAATCTGATATACAAGATATCTGATATGTTATTCCTGTGAAAGTGTTGTTAGACGGGGTCATGACCTACAGGTTGAGAACCACTGCTCTGTAACAAGCCAGAAAGAAAGCTACTTGCTCCTGCCACCAATGGAACTTTGATAGTCCATTTCTTTCTTCTTTAAAACAATTCAAAAGAAAGGCTATTCCAGACTCTCATGATAAAACAGAAGGGACATATGACAGGCATAATGGCATGTGCCTAGTTATTTAAGGTGAAAGAATCAGGGCTGGAGAGATGGTTCAGTGGTTAAGAGCACTGACTGCTCTCCCAGAGATCCTGAGTTCAATTCCTAGCAACGACATGGTGGCTCACAAACATCTGTAATGGGATCTTATGCCCTCTTCTGGTGTGTCTGAAGACAGCAACAGTGTACTAAATACATAAATAAATTAAAAAAAAAGAAAGAATCATACAATATTTACAAAATGGTATTCTAACTCCAAGTTACATGGCCAAGACAAATCAAAGCACTGTAAAAGTCCACTAGGCTTTTGGAGATGAACTATAGACTCCAGGTTGCTGGTAGACCCTTGAGTAGGCAGGGGCAATTACACAGCATGCTCCCATGTCCCCCAATCCCTGGAGCTAGGCATTAACTCTCCTGCTATGCTTTGCTCCTAAGTCACAATATCCTCAGAGAACTTTTAAAGCCCTAACTTAAGGCATAGCAGAAGAAAGAAAGAGCTAAAGTCACATTTTTCTCTCTTTAGTTGAAAGGCTGAAAGAAGAACACTACTGTTATTTATACTTTTAAAACCTTTTTATTGACTCTTTGTGAGGTTCCCATCATGCGTCCCAGTCCCACTCATCTCCCCATCCTCTCATATCCACCCAGTGCCCTTGGAACCTCCTCCAAAAAGAAAATAAAAAACATATAAACAACAAAAATAACAAAACAAGGCATTTATTTTTAAAAGTCAAAAACATTTCCCACTTTTATATGATACTTAAGGAATTATCTTCTATACCATTATAAAACCTAATTGAAAGCTTAAAGATTTAAACTCACCATTAGGGCATTTGAAGCACACACACTATGAAATCCACAGTAAAATGCAGCAAATTGCTTATAGATAGATTTGTTCAACAGGAAGTCAGTATAAAGCTGTACATATTCTGGAAAGCAATTTCACATCTGTTACGCAGTCATAGTAATAAAAAGGTACTAACTCAATGCAGTTTAAAATGGCATCTAACTTACCTCTTCTATTCTGATTGGTAACTGGAATCTTATCACCCCCTGGTTTTAAGTTATAGGATTTAATTACTCCAAATTCTTCCTGAAAAACCTGGTGGGCGATACCATATGTTAATTGGTATTGTTGACATACACGGAGGTTTCAGTGGCTACATCTGTAGACCAGTTCTGTCTCTCCCTTAACACATGTCTGCCCAAAGCCTCAACTTTCCAGTGACGTTTATATTAAGAAGAGGTGTTATTCTGAAGTAAAAAAGCAGGTCTTCAAACCTCCCTGTTAAATACAGTTAATACTTTAATAAAGCCCACACAACTTGTATGGCAAGTGAGCAAGGTGGAAAGGAGTGTTTCTTTTGTTTTTTTCAATCTGATTTATCACCTTCTCCTAAACTTCCTGTGTTGGGGCAAAGTAAGAGACTAGCTTTTGGTAAAAAGCAAATCAGTTATGGGAATATGCAACTGCCTGGGGGAATACCATGCCCTTGATGAACTCAATGTTCGCATTCATTTTCAATGCCACGAGAGTCTGTGGTCTTTATGACATCACTTACTTTGATACTTTAAACGTTAGTTAAGTGAGAAAGGGTCTTGCTGCGCAGCTCAAATCACAATTCTTGTATCTGAGACTCCTGAGTGGCAGGCCCCCTGCTACACTACTACACTCAGACTTAAGATCCTTTTCTTAAGATTTTACATGTTGATTAGTTCTTGCTCAGCTAACAAATACTTAGGAACAAATGACATCTTCATATTAAGATGTACAGCTCATTCACAGTGGTATGCTTTCATCAGTACCTGAAATGTTGAATAGAAATCTTCTTCAACGTTGCCTTCATATGATAAAAGTTCCTTTAATCCATGGGCCAATTCCTGTAAAAATAAATATGTGATCTGTCTTTTACAATCAACTAGCATTATTTCAAACTGTAAGGTTATAGACTGTGGGTCCCTTACCTGTGAGAATAAAAAGTAAACTCATATTTTAAGACAAATATTTGAGATGTACTTTCTAAGACTCATGATACCTGTTAATGATTTCTACTATCCTTGGCTTGGAAAAATTGAAGTCCACGCAGGAGGGAATTATCCAGTTTATTCTACAGAGATCTAACTCTATAGCCCGCTCTTAAGCAAACAGGTGTTATGGCTCTACTGTGATTTCTGGTGTAATCCCTGTTTCTCGGTCATATTACTGCTATGGATTTGTAGTGCTTCTTATTTTCAAATCACATATATATTTTAAATGTACTAGTATTTTATGATTCAGTGTTTAAACATTAGACATACTGTTCACATATGTTAAGGGGCTTATACATTTTTTTTTAAAGATTTATTTTATTTATTATATGTAAGTACACTGTAGCTGTCTTCAGACACTCCAGAAGAGGGCACCAGATCTCATTACGGATGGTTGTGAGCCACCATGTGGATGCTGGGATTTGAACTTATCACCTTCGGAAGAGCAGTCGGGTGCTCTTACCCACTGAGCCATCTCACCAGCCCCGGGCTTATACATTTTAGTTATCATGTCCTCCTCTTCCAAGGAAAGCCTGAGAGTGCTGGGAGAAATATTTTCTTACAACTTCAGTTAATGTATGAACAAAAAATTAAAAGTAGAACTGGCTCAATATTTCATTTTTTTAAAATCAAGCTTCATGGAAAAATACTCTTAATTCATATTAAATTGTTTAAAGAGATAAGTAATGTCATGGGTTGGAATACTACTACTACTACTACTACATAATTTACATAATAAATTTACACAATAAACTTTACTTTCCTTAAAAGCACAGGGACCAGGGCCTCAGATCTGGCAGGTGGCGGGAATTTTACCATGATTACTGTGATTACCCACAACCACCATCTGTAAGAAAGTCACACTTGAGTGTAGGATCCACAAAGAGAATGTGAACATTTGTCATCAGAACTGGATGGAAGAGCAGGTTCCGAGCCTGACTGATAAACAACAGCTGCATTTCAACATGGGATGACACCTCCAGCTCCATTCTTTGCTCCTTCTCCTGCAGGGGAAATGGGCCTATCTCTTCTCCGCAGTCTCCTGGGTCCTCCTCATCTGATAGGATGTCCACACCACATATGGGAGGTCCTCCCATGATGCCTTCTCCTAGAATGATGTCTGTGGAACTTGCTCTTAGAATGAGGCCTCTCATAGGAGGCCACATGTTCAAGATGCCTGAACTTCCCATGATGAGACCTTCTGCTTGCCCTATGATGGTAGATGGTACCCACGGATCCTAGTATGACTCAGCTGAAGAGATAAGCAAGTTTGTATTACTTGGTCTGCTTTGTCAGATTATGGGGCTATGTCTGCGTGTTTTCTGGTAATATAATAAAAGAAGACTTCTCCCTGTTTCTAGCAAAGAGAATAGTCTTGGATGGGAGAAGTGGGATAAAAAAGTACTGTCTTCACTTGTACTGTGAAATGTGAAAATAAAATTGGCGGCTGGGCTTTCTTTTTTTAAAGCACCTATTTTATACAAATCTAGGCTGGTAGAGATTTGATATGCCTATTACCATAAACATTTATTTTAAATTATGTTTGTGTCTGTGTATAAGTATGTGTATAAGATTGCAGAGGCCAGAAGTGTTGGATTCCCTGGAGCTAGAGTTAGAAGTAGCTGTCAGCACTCTAATATGGGCAACGAGAACTGAACTCGGGCGTTCTACCAAAGCGGTAAGAGCTCTTGACTGCCGAGCCAGCTTTCCGTCCTACCAACGCAGTAAGAGCTCTTGACTGCCGAGCCAGCTTTCCAGCTTTCCAGTTCATTACTTGCTTTTCATTATTGTTTTTTAAAACAACCCAGTATTGCCATAAGGACATCAGGGCTCAGAGAGGTTAAATAACTCACCCAAGTTTACAAAGCCAATAAATGGCATGGTTGGTATTCAAAACAATGGCCATCAGACTTAAACATCTGTACTGTTCTGTAAGTGCTTAGGCACAGTGCAGAATAGGTCTCTGCAAGGAAGGGGCATTTTTAAAGTAAGACAGAGAAGAGTTCTAAAAGGAAAGCCTGATTTTAAAGTAAGAATAGCATTAAAGTAATTATAAATAAGGAGGCAGTTCACATAACATGACCACAAGGTGGTAATAACATACTTACAGGCATAATCTGGCACAAGTCGTCAATAGTAACACTGCAGATGCCTACTGGTGTACTCTGGTCACTAGGTACGACAGGAGGGCTCAGTAATTTTTTGTAACAGCAGGGAGGAAAACGAATATCCAAGGTGATGCTGTTATAAACAGCTAGTCCCATGAGCTATGAATACTAAATGTTAAGTATTAACATAAAATCCATGGCAACAAATGAGCTCTGAATTATGCACCAGTCTTTTTTCAGATCTAACACCAGCTTTCCAATTAGTCCAACATCCCTTTCTTTTTAAATTTCATTTTATTTACATACTATAAACACTTTGATTAACAAAAGCCATGGGAAGAGGTGTTTGATTGATAGAATTTAATGATTTCAGGCATTCCTATAAATTATTTAATATATAAAAATTACTAAGTTTAACCAAGTATGTTGGTGGTTTTCTTAGAAGTATTTAGCTTCAGAATACAACACTGATTTAGAAATTGCCATTTTTAGTTATTTAAAGCTTAAGTAAGACTGTGTTAAAGGAGTTGGTATGAATAAGCATATGGATGTACAAATACTGTTAATGAGATAATAGTGTAAGCAGACTCACGTATAAAACTTGAAGGGCTAGAGTTCAGGTATCTTACTTACTTAAAAAAAAAAACCAAAAAACAAAACAAAATCTGTCTACTTACATAGCAGAATGTAACTTATCAATTTGCCAAAAGAGGACGTTCAGATCAAATTTCCAAGTATTTAAAGGTCAGTTATTAAGGTTACTTAAAGAGTAATCTATTTTATAGATCCAAAAGGAAACCTAAACATATAGGCCCAGCAAATTGGAATACTGTCAATTTAATTTGCAAAGGCTAAATGAGGGCTGAAGACTTAAGAAAGCGCTATACTGTTTTCTAAGTAACTGCACAGGCTGACCAGTGTGTGTAAGAAGATAGATACTGCAAATACACTCAAATATATAATCAGGATAGTAGCAATGATGGTAATCACAATACTACAGTGTTATAATTCATAATTCTCCACAATGGTGATAGTGATAGGCTCTCAACATTTTTCATTTTAAAAATGTTAATGCTAAAGCCTAAAAGCAGGTTGTCCATAGTAAGGAAGTAGGTTATGGAACAGGCTATAGTAAGGAAGTAGGTTATGGAACAGGCTATAGTAAGGAAGTAGGTTATGGAACAGGCTTATGCTACAGAGCCTCGCACACAGAAATACTTTACTTCACACTAAATTCACCTGGTCTAGTTGAAACAGGGATAGAAAAATTTTTCTGCCAGTATCACTGAATGCTTTGTACTGTGGACTATATTGTCTCTACACAGTTTCAATATCCTTTTTGGTATAGGCAGTTGTACTTTTAAAATATCAGTTATTAATACTCTATAACATTTTACCATTATTATTTTGTTTTATGGCTCTACTTCTTGAAAACACTAGAATCTTACCATATTTAAAAATAACTGTAGTCAAACACTAATTGTGTGAGTTTAATTTTAGACATACTTGTTTAACATGAAATATACACATAAGAACATGTTTAATTCTTTAAGGTATTGACTGAGTAAAAATTGCCAATATTATGGAAGACAATGACTGGCAAGTCACAATTTTATGAAAAGCATTATTTCAAAAGTTCAATAGCTAACTTCATAAGTGATACCAGGAAGTCAAAATATCACAACTCTAAGCTGTGACATAGTATTGTAAAGCAAGATAATCACATGCATGAAGAAGTTCAAATAGGTCAAAGTCAGTAAAAAGTACCCAGAAGTTGGACGCACTCAAGTGAGACCTGTGACATCCTTCTTGGATAGTGTGGAATTAGTCATTCTGGACCTTAGATAGGACAATCTAGAAGCATTTCAAATTAACTTGGCTATTTCAATGTGTAGTTTTATTTCCTGCTTTTTCTTTCATTTACTCTTTCAAGTTCCATATCCATCCTCAGGATTTAACCCTAGTAACTGTGACATGGCCTTATAGAGATGGATGCTCAGCGCTTCCCACAGTCCCAGGGTGATCACTGCTTTGTAGCAAGTCAGTAACAGCTCAGCCTTTCATTCGAACCCAATCATCCCCTCAGTTTAAATTACTACCTTCTCTGGGAAGAATACGTATCACATCTACTCCACCTTACAACCTCACTACACTTATTTTTAGGCTAATCTTGTTTTTAATGAAGTCCCAAACCCTTTAGTATTGATTATTAATGCATGTTACCTAGTCATCTGACTGAGGATAAACTCCCTGCATTGATGCTCCTAAACTGATTTAAATGCTGAACTTGCCGACGCTGGAACTTCCCTCTGTTCTACAGCCTCAGCTCTTGCTCATCTTTTTACTCTACGTCTATTTCCCACAATTATATTTTTTGTAATTTAAAAAGCTAATATACAAGGCATCTTTGCCTAAAATCTAAACTCTCTTTGCTCCACCAGTATAGGAATAAATTACATAATATATCTGAGATAGGGATGAGAAACAGCAAGCTGAATTTATGAAATTAAAAAAGCTGCAAAATAATTATGTACGTTTTACATATTCCCTACTGCATTCACTTTTTAAATTTTTAGGGTTACCTCCTTCGTGTCTCAGTATTTCAGGGTACATTTAAAAAGCTAAATCTAGCCGGGCGTGGTGGCGCACGCCTTTAATCCCAGCACTCGGGAGGCAGAGGCAGGCGGATTTCTGAGTTCGAGGCCAGCCTGGTCTACAAGGTGAGCTACAGGACAGCCAGGGCTATGCAGAAAAACCCTGTCTCGAAAAACCAAAAAAAAAAAAAAAAAAAAAAAAAAAGCTAAATCTAATTCTTACTATTTCATCTTAGTAAATTGAGTAAATTAGCACAAAGTACAAGAACAGAAAGTATTTTTTTACAAATTGAAAATACTCTAGATTTTAAAAACTTTTATTAAATTTTTGATAATTCTGATATACAAATAATCATTTTGAGATAAGAAAGACTTAAAAGTCAGACATTTTCTCTAAATGTACTGAGACTATGGAAGTTTGATATTGCATATATATAGATTAGAGAAAATCTAATAAATCTGAAAATGTTTAATTTTCTTTTTTATTTTATTTTATTTATTATATGTAAGCACACTGTAGCTGTCTTCGGACACTCCAGAAGAGGGAGCCAGATCGGATGGTTGTGAGCCACGATGTGGTTGCTGGGATTTGAATTTATCACCTTTGGAAGAGCAGTCGGGTGCTCTTACCCGCTGAGCCATCTCACCAGCCCCCAGTGTTTAATTTTCTAAAACAACATTTTTCTAAACTATAGATTGAAAATAAAATCCTTTAAAAAATCCCTAGTCTAGTAGCACCTCCTAGTGGAAAGTTTAAAGGATACAATTCCAACCAATCGGAATTCAGAATAGTTATCACATTTAAAGCTGCTAAACCAATGGCAGTGTGAATCCTTGTGGTATGTAAACATGCCTGCAGAGGAAACACAATGTGTCCACAGATGAAAAGCACTGGTAAATACATATGAAATCTACCAAAGGCAAATTACTAACAACAATTCTGTTATAAATCATCTTTCATGTTAAAAATTTCACAGAATACATTTACAAATCTTAGTAAAATATTTATAGAGGACATTTTTATATCTGAGTTTTTACAAGGATGTACAAGATTTTACACATCCATCTATTTTATCTATAATATGTATGATATGTATAACCTATAAACATAGAAATTCTCCTTTGAAGGAAAACATTTAATAGATGCTAATAATTATGTAAGCATTTTCTTTAAATAAAATAGAAGATTTTTGTCCTTTTTTTAAAGAAGGAAAATGTTTATTTCAATCTCTTTTTTTAATTTTTAAATTTAATTTTATTTGTAATTCATTTTTTACACTCCATATTCTATTCCCTGCCCCTCCCCATCCACTCTCCGACTGTTCCACATCCTACACCTCCTCCCCACCCCACTCTCTCCATGTGGGTGGCCCCACCCCCCACCCCACCTGTCTCTAAACTCCCTGGGGCCTCCAGTCTCTTGAGGGTTAGGTTCATCATCTCTGAATGAACACAGACCTGGAAGTCCTCTACTGTATGTGTGTTGGGGGCCTCATATCAGATGGTGTATGCTGTCTGTTTGGTGGTCCAGTGTTTGAAAGACCTCGGGGGTCCAGATTAATTAGGACTGTTGGTCCTCCTGGAGGATCCCCCTTCTCAGCTTCTTTCAGCCTTCCCTAATTCAACAACATAGATCAGCTGTTTCTGTCCATTGGTTGTGTGCAAACATCTGCATCTGACTCTTTAAACCCTGAGAGCCAGCAGAAAGAATGGAACTAGGCAACCTCAGGAAATAGGTGGTTGGGGGAACCCCCCAGAATGCTCCAGAGACCTGGGAGGAGAGACTTCCAGGACTCCCTGGGAGAGACCTTTGATGAAATGCCAGACAGTAGGGAGAGGGAACTTATAGAGCCACCTCCAGCAGGAAGACAGGACATCAAGTGAGGGATAGAGTTGCCATCCCACAGTCACACCTCTGACCCATAATTGTTCCTGTTCGAAAGAATTACAGGGATGGAAATGGAGGGAGTCTAAGGAAAAGAAGGTCCAGCCACAGGTCCAAAGTGGGATCCAGCTCAAGGGGAGGTCCCAAGGCCTGATACTATTACTGAGACTATGAAGTGCTCACAAAAAGGGACCTATCATGACTGCCCTCCAAAAGACCCAACAAGCAGCTGAAAGATTTTTGTCCTTAAAAAAATAACTTATGACTTTCTATTTCATTTGTCTGTGGTTTATGCATGTATACATGTTTGTGTGTTCACATGTTCATCTGTGTGTGAATCCACAGGTTAATGTCAGTTGTCTTCCTCAGTCATAGTCCATCTTATTTTTGAAAGAGTCTCCCAATGAATCTGGAACTGACCAATTAAACTAGACTAGTCGGCCAGCAAGTTCTAGGGATCTACCTGTCTTTGTCTCTGTGCTGCTGTTAAAGGAGTACTGGAAGTACCTGGCTTTACACATGGGTATTTGGAACCTAAGTTGACCCTCAGGTTTACACAGCCAGCTGTTTACTGACTAAACCATCTCCCAAGACCACAGACTTCTATTTTGTAAAATGACTATTTAATGAAAGAAGCTTCACATACTAGTACAGAAAAAAACCTACAGGCTTGTTTCCAAATTCTGAATGTTCATTATTTCAATGGGACTCTTCCATTCATTTCATTTACTCAAGAGATATATGGCTATTTCTGTACAAATTTTACATTTACAGCTGATAAAAATGTCAGGGCTACTACTGAACTCCTACAAGTTTAGAGTGTCGATGATCACAAACAAACACTCACCATAATCTGGATGGAAAATCTGGCGAATTAGAAGAAGGAACCATTCTTTAGTCAAGCCACCCATATCCAAACCAGCTTCACCTACAAATGTAACTTTCAACTTCTTCTTCAAGTCAGCTCTCTTCCGGGTTAACTATTGAAGAGGTTATGTAGCACAACAGAACCAAGAGCAATGAAAAGGCAATTTACTTAATTTTTAGGGAACAATTTTAGACAGACCTTAGTTTATTTTTACTTCCATAAACATCTATCCATTAATACATCTATCCACCCATCCATCCAATTTTCCAGACAATATATGCTAGGTGTTATTATTCATTTTATAGGTTAGAAAAAAGAATTAAGGGGTCAGATGCCTTGACAAAGGGTATTGCCCCAAGAATCATACTGTGTCCAAAATTTTAATTTAGTAGACTATAATATAAAATAACTTTTTATGGCCCTTTCTCTTTCAACACGAAATAAAAACCCCACACAGATAAAATAGCCATTATCTCTTAACTACATGATAGTCTGACTGCAGCAGTGTGCATGCAAGGAACTTTGCAATATCCATCCCTGAATCAATGTTTATGTGGATCCTAATAGGTCCTATATAGGTCAGACCTGGAAGTTTAGACACGAGCAACCTGGGTGTGGAGAACTAAACTGATTTGTTATACACCTAATCACAAGAAAGATGGCTGGTCTAGAGTCTTAGCACACTAAGAAACATGAATCACATATGCAAGTATTGTACATCAATTCCTCTGAGGAATGAACTAACTACTAATAAACTTAGAATGTTATAAAGCTTATTTATATGAAATTTATGTTAACTATATCAGAATTTATGCACGTATACATATTTGCACATTGAAATAATAGTTTAAAAATTTTAGTAGTAAGTCTGAACCATTTTGGAATAAATTATACCTCATCAAGTGAGTCGCTAACCAGATGCGTCCTCCTTACTTTCATATTTAGAAATAACATATTTATATCAGGTCTTTGTCTTCGAGATACTTTATCCACCAGACTTTGCTAATAAAATAAGAAAGCAGGCATTTTCATTTTTATTTAAAGTATAATTTCATTTAAAACACTTAAAACAATCAAAATAGCTTAATTCTTTTTATGCTATCTCTCACATAAATAATTTCATAAATCAATTACATACATTTTAGCCTGTGAAACATTTTATTATTACTTTATTTTGGAACCCTAATAGCCAGTAGGTACCAAAATCTTGCTCAACTTTTATAGTGAAAAGGCTGAACTGCAATTTCCACAGGCCTCAGACCTTCAATAGCAAAGTTTCCTGTGTAAAAAAGGGTGACATTTAATCCAATGCATGTATTCCTAATGCTAAGCTCAGGCTTAAACTATTGTGAATACTTAATTTATTCTAAAAGAATAGTCTTTTTATAGAAATTTAAAAATTAATGTGTCTATAGGTTCAAAGACATTATCAATGTTCAGATCTTTAAATCTAATGGTTCTACTTTGGAAAATTTTAAAGATTAGAAATGAATTTATTCCACAAGATATTTATAAAAATATTATCAATAAACTCAAAGCTTAAACCTATCCTAAGTATATCTAGTAAATGGGGTATAATTCAGCTACTAAAAATGAGTAGGAAAACTATGCAAAACGTTCAATCAGGGAATAAATGATGTATATAACATTACATTACCTCTGTTGATTTAAAGAGTACCAAAAGAAAATTTACCAAAATGTTAACATATATTCTAGATGATACATATATAAAAGATTTGAGAAATGCAGTTTTAATGTTCCTCCAAAATATAAGCACTGAGTATATAAAAACCAACATATTAGAATTATAAGAAATATATAAATGCCATTTATTATTCAAAACCAATATGCTTATATATTTACTTATCTAGATAATGATTATTGGACTACTTCATTGTCTTTGGTGACAATGAAAATGAATTCTGTGCAATTAAGGATCAATATTTCAGATATCTGAAGTACACTAATATGCTATAACATAATATCTCATGCCCCAAATTGAGTTTGAGACTTAAGATTTTATAGATTACTGGAATAGATGCCAATTCATAGCTTCCCCGGGGCCTCCAATCTCCAGTGTGAAGAGTCTTAGTAGAGTTTTGCTTTTCTGGTTCCTATCTTACCAAGGAAGCTGTCACATGTCAACAGTATATTTACCCCTGGATGCTAATGGAGACAAGCTTTGAGATCTTTTTCACTGGAAATGTGTATTTGCCACAAGAATGCTTCAAATGAAAGAGGCTATCAAAAGCAGAATTTTAGGCAGTCTTATGGAACTTATTTACTTAATTTTGCATTTTCAGACTACAGCATAAGCTGTGTTGCAGAGTCACCAATCATTAGTTCAAGAGGCATGGCAGATGGGAAGAAGAGCCGGTGAGAACTAACTATGCTCAGAGTCGTTAGTCTGCTCCCCCCTCAGGGTCTGTGAAAGGACAGCCGGGCTCTCCTTTCCTGTATAACTGCCGCATCTGATACATTACGCATGAGTGGCAGCACACTGCTAGGGAAATCTAGATCAACAGTGCTGTCTACTTTATTTAAACTGTAACAAACCACATAGCCAAAGTGAAAAAAATTACTTTAAAGAAAAGACACATGACACAGAAATGCAGCTAAGTGAAACTGTCAAGATGACTGGCTATCACAGACTAACTTTAAGTCAGTATCTGGTGTCAAGTATGACAGTTTAATGTCATCCTTTAAGGGCAGCATGGCTTTAGAATTCTCTTTGGAGCCATAGGCAATAAAATTTCTTCTGATATTCCCATATTCAATGCAAGGTGATTTAGGGAACTTTTCAGGCACCCAAACCTTTGTCTTTTGCTTTGACAGAAAAAAAAATATATATACCCCAGAACTGAACTGCTGAGAAATAAAATATTCTTATTTTTATATTTTGAAGTATCATAATTAATATTTTGGTGTACTCTTGAACAAGACATGGGAATAATTTCTGTCTACTCTGTTTTTCTTTCTGTTTTAAGAAGCTAAGCAGCTCTTTCATCTTTAACACTGGACATACTCTCCTTATGCAGTAGGCACTGGCTATGCACAACTGTGTAGAGGAGCCGTGTGAACGCTTACTCCAGTGCTGTCCGCAACACTGGTAGGCAGTGCAGAGGCTCAGGGAGAAACGCCACCCTGTGCTACATTTTCCTAGTCTACCACTGTCTGTGCATTTTCCATGTACTGAGAAACAATTATAAAAACTTTCACTTTTCTTGAGCATATTTCTTAGTTCTGTAGACATATATTAGTGTCAATCACTTAATGCCTTGGTTATTTCTGATTTTCATGAACTCCAGAAAGTGCTATAGTGTGAATGATCTGTGTTAATGCACTCCTGGTCTCATCATGGTTACACAATGAGGTCCCAACAAGTTCCTCAAATTTGGGTCTATCAGAAACATTTCTGTTGCATTTATAATATACTGGGAGGCTAACTAGATGAGGAGTGTTCTTTCTATCTTCCATACTGTGAACAGGGTTACCTTGTGGGGGTAATAACATGAATGATATTTTTAACATTTCCTGATTACTCTAAAACAAGTCACAAGACATTTAACTTATTTATTATTTACTATATTGATTACAGTCAGCATAAACATGTTTCGTAGCTGGCTTACCCTTGCGATGTTTATCATCTGTTGTTCTGAGTCTCTTTGAATAATGATTTTTTTTGCAGCTATAGAAATAACGAATGGGTACTGACAGAAGGAAAACCTGCTTTATAAGCAAACAGAAAAATCAAAATGGTGCATTTTTAGCAAAAGTACACTAAGGGATTCTAAGGTACCCTCCTTGCAATATAAAACATTACTTTTGTATGGTGTTTTACTATTCACAAAAGATTTTATGTGCATAAGTTCATTTCCACAAACCTATGAAAAATGTATCATCCCTTGAAGTACAGTATTTTAATTCTCTATAGGAAGCCACAACTATTTTTCTAAATATGTGCTAGTCATTTACATTGCTTACACAAATCATTTCCATTTTCATAGTCACCTATATTATCATCTGTAATAACACAGTCAGCAGCAGGACCAGGAAGCAAGTATTGATGGTCCAGAAATAGGACAGAAGATTTACATGTTCAAATGAATATGCAATTTATTAATCAAGGACTATTTCTGATGTGTGAGCTTCAGAAATGAATAAACACGGTGGTAATTGTAGCATATAAAAAGCAGTCATAAATTTAAGAGCAATATGGTAAAAATGAGAAAACTGTAAAATATGAAATTACTTACTTACAAAGATATAATAACTATTATCAAAGGGCATGGAAATAACTTGTCTCCCAGATCAGAGCTAAGTCGGACACTATATATAAAAGCCACACACTACTCAGACATAAATGCATGTGGAAAGAATGAATACAGCAGCAGTAACACTTTGAGAGCTAAGACTTCCATCAGAAGTAGCTGCAGTGTAGGTGGGATATAGCTCAGTGGAAGTAACTGCAACAAATCTATCAATTTAAGCTGTATTCCATCTGAACACAGTAGGTGGTATATTTAAGCTGTATTCCATCTGAACACAGTAGGTGGTATGTTTGTGGCCACTAGTTGCAAAGAAGACATGAGAAAGAAGAGGTAGCCCAATGTACTGAACATTAGACAGTCTTTATTCTGATTCAAAACTGGTAATAAATACAACTTGCTCAGTACTAGTAACTACTAATGAGTTACTAAGGCCAACTAAAGGTTTGAAAATAAAAGAAATGCAACAAACCTAAAAGAATATATGTTGGTTTCATTATATACTTTAAAACAGTGCTTCTCAACCTTTGTCATTTTGGTTTTATAAAATACATAAATATTACTATGTGCATGAAGTACCCAGGCAAACACCCCACAGTCAGCAGTGACTTTCCCTGAGTTCCAGATGCCATCCCAGATTCCAGCTGACTTCTCATGATGGGACCAAATGGAACACCCATGAAGTGAGCTGTTGGTGTGTTGCATTGTGACTGGAAGGAGCTCGTATTAAAAGTTGACAATGAAATAGTCAAACTATTAGCTGACTTATGGCTACACTTATACTAAAACAGGAATGAGAGCATCTTTGTAAAGGAAACTCTACCAAGAAAATATTCCTCAGACTGACTAGAGTCCTTAGAGGAAACTGTTCTCAGTTTTGACTGTTCATATGCACACTGAGATTTGAACAGAGGGACATTATACATTTTTGGTCAATTCTGGTAGAATTACTGGAAAATTTAATTAATTCATGTGTTTATATGGGCTCTTTGGGTTATTTATATCTGCATTTATATCTCTCCATCTCCTGAATATTTCATGTTTGAAAAATAAACTATGTTTGGGATAGGCTTGATAATTTAATTCAAAGTAAAAATGTGGATGAAAATTATAGTGTATTTAAGAATTTGGCCAAGCATTTTGAAAATCATTTATTATTGCACTAAATAAACTATGAAGCTCCTTTTTCTGAAATATCAATTCTTTGTATAAATAATTGATTATCACTTTTTGGTGCAGACTGAGAGAGAGGAGCGAACATTTATTAAGTGGCCATATGTGTGTGATCAATGACTTGGACTGGGTACTAGTACACTGTGGCCTCAAAGATAAAATGGCTTATTACCAGTTTCTGTAAATAAAGTAATCTGGATCATTCCCTGTAATTCATTTACATAGTGTCTAAGTGTTTTTCAGGCTAAAATAGCAACTTGTATTATTCACAGAACTGAAAATATTTATCTTCTAGTCCTTTAGAGAGAAAAACCATGTTGCTCCTTGTGTGATGACAACACACAGACTAGTAAGCTCCAAGAAACCTCATACTTAAAAAAGAACCTTGCTGTTCTAGAAGGGATGCTATTAATTAAAGCAAAACTATATTAATGTTTATAAACTGAAAATGTAGCAAAAGTTAAACCTCTTGATAGATACTGTGACATTTTAAAGCTACACATCTAAATGATATGTTTATATATAGAAATTATATACATATTATTTACATAAACTTAAAATCCAGTTGTTACTTTAATAGCATTTGTTAGGTAAATAATTAGATGAGCTACTGGTCATACCTGTGAGAATTTCCAAAGCTCTGCCAAGTATGATACTCTTCCATGAGATTAATGTGATCCAAGGTAGAATTATAGAAATCAGTGTAAGGAACAAGGGGAGGGTGAACCAAATTGTTGGCAGTATCTGTGAAGAGAAGTTCTCATATAGTGCTCCTTTCCAACATGCACGTGATTTATTCTAATAATAAACATATTATTTAATATCTACTGGCTAGCTTTAATTTAAACTTCTAGTTTAAATAACTACAGTTCCAATGAAAAGGCAATTTCTGTAATAAAAAATATAGTATTTCTTGCTTTACAAAAAAGTGATGAGGATCATAAAAATACTTAGAGGAAGGAGACAATGGTTATCTACGCATCATTTCTCCATTGTTGTCATGTCTTGTAGGAGACCCCAGTAATTAGTGGGAACTCATGTTTTCTCAGGAATGAATACTTAGTGATTTGTGAGCACTTAAGACTACAATACAAACAGAAACAAAGCTCTTCCCAGCTTTGTAAAACATTTATAAATAAAAAATTTATATTTTGTAAAATACATAAAATGGAAAATTACTTTGTTTTCTTCAAGATAATGGTTTAAAAGTTAAAGCTATCTCTCTAGTATTCCACAACCCTTAAAATATGTCCCTAATACTTATCATGAGCAAAGGAAGAATGAGTGAATGATCAAAACCTACTAAGTAAGGCCAGAACTTTCGCGGCTGATGGAATCCACCAGGTACACTTTGTTAGAGGCGGGAATTCTTCCGGTTTTGCTGGAAACAGGCGTAAAGAAACAAATTGCAGCAATCTCTCTACCAGTTGCTTGAATTTCTTCTGGGATAGTCTGGTAAGTAGTTGAAATAATTCCAATCAAAACTTTCATTTCTTATTTTGTCAATATATTTGTTAGAGATCAAACTACATCCTATACAACAGAAGATAGACTATTCATTCTCACAAATTATATTAAGTTGAAAACATTTCAAAAGAATAAAATCCTACCAATACTATTTCTCAAATAAAAAATAAACACCACAGAAACCTAGACTACCCAAGATACAATTTACTAAACACATGATACTCAAGAAGAAGGAAGATCAAAATGTGGACACGTCACCCCTTCCTAGAATTAAGAACAAAGCACACATTGAAAGAGTTAAAGGGAGCATTTGTGCAGCTCAATCCAAAGGATGGACCCAACGACTGCGGCTGCCAGGGATCCATCCCACAATNGGGAGGGGGGAGGATATAGGGAACTTTCTGGATAACACTTGAAATGTAAATGAAGAAAATATCTAATAAAAGTTGAAAAAAAAATAAACACCAAAATTACTGCAGTGTCATTAATATAATTGATAAGGCTTTGAGGATTTAGCCAGTTTCATCATTTACAGATTCTGTCTTGAAGACTAAGATTTCTTCCTTACTCTGGTCAGCACGTGTGCTTTCATGGCCCCTTGTGGACATAGAACACTGGAGAGAACCCCAAGGAACCCCGAGGCCTCGGCATGCATGAGTGAGATTCGGCAGGATAGAGCTTTAACCCTTGTTTCAGTACTCATGCAGTGCTCCTTTCCAACACGTACGGGATTTATTCTAATAATAAACATATTATTTTAATATCTACTGGCTAGCCTTAACTTAAACTTCTGTTTTAAATAACTACAGTTCCAATGAAATGTCTCTATAGTCTTCTCATAGTCTTAATATTTTTAATATTTTATGCTTTTTTTATTATTCTGCTATTTTAAAATAGCCCTCCAGCTGGGCGTAGTGGCACACGCTTTTAATCCCAGCACTCAGGAGGCAGAGGCAGGCGGATTTCTGAGTTCGAGGTCAGCCTGGTCTACAAAGTGAGTTCCAGGACAGCCAGGGCTATACAGAGAAACCCTGCCTCAAAACACACACACACACACACACACACACACACACACAAAAGGCCCTCCAGCCAGGCATGGCATTGTACACCTGTAATCCCTAAAATTGGGAGACTGAGACAGGAGGATTGTGAGTTAGAGGTCCCCTGGGATACATGGTAAGTTCCAGGCTAGCTTGAGGTACAGATTCTAGCCTGTCTCAAAATCCAAAGATCTTACAATGTAATAATTAAGTGCTGGCTAGTTCCAATGAAGAAGAAAGTTGTGATGTTATACAGTGAATAAGGACGTGGAGTGTTGTACTCACAAAGTGTGCATGTTATGGCTATATTGGCATTGGGTATAGTCCAACCATTATGATTTCAATTTAACTAAGCAATTTCCATAGAATAGGGCATCAAGTATGAGCAGTCATAGAGTGGAAGCCTGGTGAGCTGATAGGACTGCAATCAGAGGTTCCTAGTAACCCACCCCAGCAAAGCTCAGTGATGTTAGTAGTTCAGCATTGATGGTGACTTCACAAATATTTAGTATTTGAATACTACTACCAATAATAGTAATTATTACTACTATTAACTATAGTAGTAATAATTACTATTATTATAGTCATCATGAGAACTGACAGTATTTAAATTTTATTTTGGAAATATTTTGCCCTTTTAGTTTTTTCCCACCTTGGAGGAAGAAATGTCTATTAATGGAAATACAGTCCTGATGGGAAGAAGTAATATGCTTTCATACTCTGGTATTTTTAATAAGAAGAAAGTAAGATATGTTAACAGAGAGAGACATAAAAAAATAAATAAAAAGACACATAATAAAACAATAGCTGAGCAAATCCATTTGAAATGTATAAAAAACAGAAATGTGCTATATAAAAACTGCAAGTGGTCCATATTTTCAACAATTTTCACAAGAACATGGTTACTTAGATTAAAAATAGATATTTATGTATCTTTTATGTATTACTAATGTATACATTTTATAACTGGCTTTTGAAGCATTTCAAAGTATAAACATCATTCTTAAAAATCTTAAAAACATTAAAATATTATAAAGGTTTACAAAAGTTTATCATAAAATTAATAATATCACAGTTAAAAGTGAGAGACTATGAAAGTTCTTGTTTACTTTTTAAGCCAGTGAACTAGGAAGTGATGGTCAGCTTCCACTAAGGTAGCTATCTGTCGTAGCAAATGAGCATAGATGACATATGTAGATGTGATATTAAATTGAGGATTCTGAAAAAGATATTAAAGATAACTGTGTTAAAATTGTGTTAACAAGGAAAAACACAAAGCTTAATGAGTTTTAAGCAGCAAATTTAGGAAGCTACATTTGAGTTTGTGTAGTTCTTTAAAAACAACTTGTTATTTAAGCAAAACTGGTTTCTGTCACAGGCTTTGGAGTCATGACAGACGTGGGCATGAGGGTTGATCCTACCACTTATTAGCTGTGCACCATTAGGCATGGTTTTAAACTTTAATTCTCAATTTTCTCAGTGTAACATGGAAATAATATCGATCTCAGGAGTCATTTTGAGTTTTAAAAAAGAAAACATATATAAAGCACCTTGTTCCATTTTTCATAAATGCTGGCAATCATTATTATCCAATTAAATAGCAAGACAATAATGTGGGTTTTCTTGATTTAAAAAAACAAAAGGAAAACCAGGTAAATGTAAACTGTAAAACTTCTGTACTGGGAAATAAGTTGGCATCATTTGTCACAGAGAACAAGCATGCACTCTGACAACTTTTAAATGTTAAAGGACTGAATGAATGCTCCTAAACAAAGCAAACCCCGTATTTATCTTTCAAATGCTGAAGCTCTTTTACAGTATACATTTCTTAAATTTCCATAAAAGTCATATTATTAAAAATCAGGTGCCAGGTGGAGAGATGGCCTAGTGGTTCAGAGTGCCTGCTGCCCTTCCAGAGTTCATAAGTTTGGTTCTAGCACTGAGAACTGTGTGCATTGTTAGTCCCAGGGCATCTGACTTTAACCTTCCTGGGTACTCCACACAAGTAGCTCACACACAGACACACAAATACACTATAGCTTAATATTTTTACCTTCAAATAAGTTAATATACCTGAACAACTTTGGTAAACTATAAAGAATGATGTAAATGTAGTGTTAACTAAGATAATATAATTTTTTAAAAAATTAAAAATAAAAATTTGCTTTTACTTAATACCTTAATATATTTTCATATTTTTGAATCCATCTCTCTCATGAGAAAGCTAGTATTAGTTTGCTTTGTAACAAATAGTAACAACTTTTATGCTTCTATCAGAATTCTAATAAACATTAGTAAAAAAACATCAACCTAGTATGTGAGGAAATTCTGTAGCCTATGACAATTAGTTCAAAGGAAGGGTCTGAGTGGAAAGGGAAGAACATGCATCTGTTCCAAACACTGGAAGAGAGGTAGGAACTCACTTATAATTTAATCCCTCAGATAATTTAGCTTCTAAATGTTTGTTACAATGTTAGTCTCTGTATTCCAAGTAAATATTATTCTAAAGAGTATTAATACTATTGCCAAGTAATAGTTATCTGATATAATTTTATTTGCACATGCAGATTGACATATGAATTCAATAACTCTAACTTACCTGTAACAGTATAAAATATGCTCTAAGATCATCTTTTGTTCGTGGACTGAAAAAGGAACATGGATGATTGATTACAGATGAGTGTTTAACTTCACAGTATCTAACAAAACATGATCATTATATGTCATATGAGAAGCCAAAATGAATTTAAGTTTACATACATTACTTCTATTGAGATATAAACATGTCTCCAGTGTGATTGGAAAATAGTAGGCTGGTTCTGAGTATCACTTAAAGAGTAAGTTACTGAGGAAAGCTGTAGCATTTTAAGGTAACAGGCAGACTACTGAAATGGTTAAAAGTCTAATAAATCATCAGTAATTTAAAAACATTTTCTTTTAACAGGGATTGTTTTACTTAATATTTATTTATAAATTAAAAAAAGAAACTACACTTCAGCTTATAGTCCACTCCTGAAGTGACAGAAATATCTGTAAACTGACAACAAGCAGGTTGGCAGTGGCTCCTCCTCACTCCTGCTCATGCAGATCCAACACCTCCAGTCTCATCTCCAGCTCAGAAGCAGAAAAACTGCTCTGCTCTCTTTTCCTTTCTGGTCCAACCTCCAAACTGACACAATCTTCTCCTCCAACTCAACCCATTATCCAAGCCTCTAAAACTAGCAGGCATACCCTGGGCAAACATCAGCTGAGCAGGCCATGGAAGCAGGTCCACAGAAAATTTCCTACAGTCAGCATACAGCAATCACACTCTGAAAAGCCAAAGAATAAACAGAAACCAAGAAACAAAACTCCCACTCAACAAAGACAAACAAGAACCAGCGGTGCTTGTTCTTAATCTGTGGGTCATGACCTCCCCTCCCCCGCAACTGGGGTTGCATATCAGATATCTTGAATATCAGATATTTACATTGTGATTCATAACAGTAACCAAATTACAAAAATAATTTTATGGTTGGGGTCACCACAACATGAGGAACTGTATTAAAGGGTCATAGCATTAGGAAGGCCAAGAATCACTAAACTAGACCTACAATCATCCCAACTCCAGATACCTAGATGCTAACATAAAAATACCATTAATAATACTGGGGCATTGTGTCTCCACTGGAGGCCTGCTATCCTACCACAGCAGGTCCTTTTAACATAGCTGAAATATAAGAAAAAGACTATAAAGCCACCCGAATGAAGATAACAGAGATCCTTAAAGAGGAGGTTAATAAGTTGCTTAAGGAAATCTATAAAAACACAATGGGTGGAAGGAAATGAATAAAGCTGATAATAGAAACAGAATCAATAAAGAAAACCCAAACTGAAGGAATTCTGAAAATGAAAAAAAAATTAGAAATTGAAACAGTAACTAGAGAGGCAAGCTTCACCAATTATAAGAGATGGAAAAAGAATCTCAGGTATTGAAGATAAAATAGAAGAAATAAACACACCAGTCAAAGAAAATGTTAAATCTAAAAAAGCTCCTGACACAAAACAACCAGGAAATTCGAAGCACCATGAAAAGACCAAATCTAAGAAAAATAGGAATAGAGGAAGGAGAATCCCAGCTCAAAAGCCCAGAAAATATTTTCAAAATAATGATAGAAGAAAAATTTCCTAACCTAAAGGAGGAGATGCCTATAAAGGGACAAGAAGCATACAGAACACTAAGTAGATTGAACCAGAAAAGAAAGTCCCCCTCAGCACTTAATAATCAAAATATTAAATGTACAGAACAAAGGGAGAATATTAAAAGCTACAAGGGGAAAAGAACAAGTAACATACAAAGACAAACCTATTAGAACTATACCTGACTTCTCAATGGAGACTCTAAAAGCAAAGAAGGTCCTGGGCAGATGTGCTGCAGACTCTAAGAAACCACAGATGTCAGCCCATACTACTATACCCAGCAAGACTCTCAATCATTACAGATGGAGGAAATAAGATATTCCATTAAAAACATTTTAAGCAATATTTATCTATCTACAAATCCAGTCCTGCAGAGGGTGCTGAAAGGAAAACTCCAACCTAAGAAGGAAAACTATAACCTCAAAATCATAGGAAATAAACATTTCAGACAAAATCTAAGGAAGTGAAGCAAAAGCACGAACACACACATGCACATGTGAACGCACATGTGTGTACACACAATCAGCACCACCGCACATGAATGTACATGTGTGTACACACAACCACCACCATCACTTATAACAACAACACAACAACAGGAATCAACATTCATTGGGCACTGATATCTTTCAATGTCAATGGTCATGATTCCCCAATAAAAAGACACAGACTAATAGGATGTCAAAACAGGACTCATCCTTTTGCTGCATCCAAGAAACATACTTCAACATCAAAGATAGAAATTACCTAAGGGTAAAGGGCTAAAAAAAAAAAAGATATAAACAAATGGACCTAAGAAAAACAAGTTAGTGTAGCTATTTTGATATCAAACGAAACAGACTTCAGACCAAAACTAATTAAAAGAGTTAGGGAAGGAGACTACATGCTCATCAAAGGACAAATCCACCAAGATGATATTTCTATTATTAATATCTATGCCCAAACAAGGGCACCCACCTTTGTAAAAGAAACAGTACTAGCTGGGCAGTGGTGGTGCGCGCCTTTAATCCCAGCACTTGGGAGGCAGAGGCAGGTGGATTTCTGAGTTCAAGGCCAGCCTGGTCTACAGAGTGAGTTCCAGGACAGCCAGGGCTATACAGAGAAACTCTGTCTCGGGGGAAAAAAAAAAAAAGCAAAAGAAGTACTACTTACCCTCACACACTGACAGTGGGAGACTTCAATACACCACTATCACCAAGAGACAAGTCATTTAGATAAAAGTTAAATATAGAAGTGCTAGAGCTAATAGATGCTATAAACCAAATTAATATATATTTACAGAACATCTCACCCAAACACAAAAGAATATACACATTCTTCTCTATACCTTATGGGACTTCCTCTAAAATTGATCATATATTCAGATACAAAGCAAGTCTCAACAGATCAAGAACATTGAACTAACTCACTTCATTCTCTCAGGCCACCATGGATTAAAGGTGGATATCAACAACAAAAGAAATAATAGAAAGCTTGCAAACTCGTTGGAAACTAAACAACTCTCTACTGAAAAATGTGTCAAAACAGAAATAAAGAAATTAAAGACTTTCTAAAACTGAATGGTAATAAATACACATCATACCCAAACTTAAGGAATACATGAAAGTTGTTCTGAGAGGCAAGTTCATAGCACTAAATGCCTACATTAAAAAACTGGAGTTTCCTCATATAAGCAACTTAACAGCAATCCTGAAAGTTCTTGAACAAAAAGAAGAAACTACACCCAAAAGGAGTGTAATAAACTCAAGGCTGAAGTTAATAAAGCAGAATAAAAAAGAACTATACAGAGAATCAATGAAACAGTTGGCTCATTGAGAGAATCAGTAAGGTCAACAAACCCTTATCAAATAACTAAAAGGTAGAGAGAAAATATCAAAATGAACAAAATCAGAAACAAAAAGGGGAATACCAACCAACCAACCAAAAAAAAAAAAAAAAAAAAAAAAAAAAAAAAAAAAAAAAAAAAAAAAAAAAAAAGGGGAAAACCAACCAACCAACCAAAAAAAAAAAAAAAAAAAGCCTTCTACTAGACTTTCAAAGAAGAGTTAATGCAGATATTCCTTAAATATTCCCACAAAACAGAAACAGGAAAAACTGCCCAGTTCATTGTATGAGGCCACAATTTTCCTGATACCCAAACCACACAAAAACCCAAGAAAGAAAGAAAACTAGAACATTTCCCCTATGAATATAGAAGGCAAAAATACTCAATAAATACTTGCAAACCAAATCCAAGAACACATAACAAAGAACATCCACCACGATCAAGCAGGCTTCATTCCAGAGCTGCAGGGATGGATCAATATATAAAAATCAGTAAATGTAATCCACCATATAAACAAACTAAAAGGAAAAAAACTACCATATTATCTCATTACATACAGAAAAGGCTTTTGACAAAATCCAATATTCCTTTATGATAAAAGTCCTGAAGACATTCAGGAAACAAAGGGTCATATCTCAACATAATAAAAGCAGTTTACAACAAATCCACAGCCAATATCAATTTAAATGTGGAGAAAATCAAAGCAATTCCACTAAAACTCGGGACTAAGACAAGGTTGTCCATGCTCTCCAGGTATACAGTACTTGAACTCTTTGCTAGTACAATAAGACATCTGAAGGAGATGAAAGGGATATGAATTGGAAAGGAAGAAGTTAAATATCTTTTTTGCAGGTGATATGACAGTATACATGAGTAACCCTAAAAATTCCACCAGAGAACTCTCATAGCTAATAAACACTTTCAGTGATGAAGCTGTATAAAAAATTATTGTACAAAAACCAGTAGCCTTCCTATACACAAATGACAGTTGAGAAAGAAATCAGAGAAACAACACCTTTCACAAAATCCTCAAATAATATAAAATATCTTGGGGTAACTCTAACCAAGCAAGTGAAAGACTTATATGATAAAAAAAAAATTTCAGGTCTTTGAAGAAAGAAACTGAAGAAGATACCAGAAGCGAGGGAAATCTCCCATGCTCATGGACTGGTAAGATTAACATGGTAAAAATGGCCATTCTACCAAAATCAATCTGAAGACTGAATGCAAGCCCCATCAAAATTCTAATACAACTCTTCACAGATCTTGAAAGGACAATTCTCTACCTTATATGAAAATACAAAACACCCAGTCTAGCTAAAAAAAAAATCCTGAAGAATAAAAGAACTTTTGGAGGTCTCACTATTCCTGATCTCAAGTTATATTACAAAGCTATAGTAATTAAAAACAGCATTGAATTCGCATAAAACAGATGTTCATCGAAGAAACTGAAATGAAGACTCAGACATAAACCTGCACACCCATGGACCCCTGATATTTGATAAAGAGGCCAGGAATACATACTGGTAAGAAGATAGCATCTTCATCAAATGGTGCTGATCAAACTGAAAAGTTGAATGTAGAATGATGCAAATTGATGCAGACTTAACACCCTGCCTTAACAACACCCAATTCCAAATGGATCAAAGACCTCAACATAAAATCAGGTAAACTGAACCTGATAAAAGACAAAGTGGAGAATAGCCTTGAACTCACTAGCATGAGAGAAGACTTGCTGAACAAAACACTGATAGTGCAGAAACTAATATCAACAATTAATAAATAGGACCTCATGAAACTCAAAGGTTTCTGCAAGGCAAAGGGTACCATCATTTAGACAAAGTGGCAACCTACAGAATGGGAAAAAGACTTTGACCAACTCAAATCTGACAGAGGGCTATTATATAAAATATATAAAGAATTTAAAAAAACTTGATAAAAAGAGCTAAATAACCCAATTAAAACTGGGGTACAGATTTAAACAGACTTTTCAAATAGGAGAAACTCAAGTGGCTAAGAAGTAGTTAAAGACATTTCAACATCCTTAGCCATTAGGGAAACACAAATCAAAATGGCTTTGAGATTCCATCCTACTCCTCTGAATGACTAAGATCAATAATAGAAATGACAGCTCACACTGATGAGAATATGGAGCAAGAAGAGCACTCCTCTACTGCTAGTAGGAGTGCAAACTTGTACAGCTACTATGGAAACCAATATTGCAGTTCCTCAGAAAGATGGGAATCAATCTATCTCAAGATCCAGTGTAGTGTTTATTTTGGTTTCTTTAAAAACCTGGAAATATTATGGGAAAGTGTTTTTGTTTTAATTCCACGTGTGAGATATGGAGCTGCTTTTAACTGCACACAACAGCAGATTTTGATTTACCTTATGCCCTGGCAAAGGTGTGATTTTGCCAGTTGCAGATAGTTTCTGCAAGTGTATGATGTTTGGAATTCTGTGACCTTTTTTTTAAAATTTTATTGGATATTTTATTTATTTACATTTCAAATATTATCCCTTTTCCTGGTTTCCCCTCCGGAAGCCCTTGAAAGGGTTATTAAAATGCACCCACTCCTCTTCCTTCTCTTCCTGCTGCTGCTGAGGATAAAACTTGCTCCAAGGAACTCAATGCCTCTAGTCAACAGAAAGTAGCATAATGATATTGATGCTCCCTTCCCTCTTCTAACCTTCTTTCTCTCCTACCTAGTGTTGGGGAAGGGTTAAGAGTGTGGTAGAAAAAAGAATTCAAAGAAGTAGCCAACGGTCTGGTTACAGTCCAGCTATACCACTTTTGGGTATATACACAAAAGACACTTTATCCTATCATAGGAACACTTGCTCAACCATGTTAACTGCTGCTCTATTCATTATAGCCAGAAATTGGAAACGACCTAGATGTCCCTCAATAGAAGAATGGATAAAGAAAATATGGTATGTTTACATAATCAGGTATTTTTAAAAATGACATCATGAAATTTGCAGGCAAATAAATGGAACTAGAAAACAAACAAACAAACACCCTCATCCTCAGACCCCAGAAAGATAAATGTGGTATGTATTCCCTTATATCTGGATATTAACCACTAAATAAATGGTAACCAAGATATACTCTATAGATCTCGAAGGGGAGGCACAGAGAAAGGAACTGGGGAGCAGGAGGCACATGGATCTCCCTGGGAAAGGGAAATAGAATGATTTTATGGATGGACTGGAGTAGGGGCAGGGAACAAGAATGGGAGGTTCAGGTGAGAACTGGAAGGTGAGATGAGGTTGAGGAAGGGAATGAGGGGAGAGACAGCTAGAACTGAAGGGCATTTGAGGGGCAGTATGGAAACCTTGTGTAAGATAGGAAGGTGATCCTAATGAAGTCTCCAAATGATGAGGGAGCCGAAAACCCTGCTGGTCCAGTGCTGGGGATGGGTTTCATCTAATTGAGCTGCTGGCTGAAGGGGTTCCACAGACATTCCCCAAACCCCAAACTGCTGCCTAGACAATAAGTTGTTCTCTACAAACTGACATCAGTGAACATGGAAAGGTTGAGCTGGTGCCTACCAAGAACCTTCACCACTATGTTCTAGTGTCTATGACACAGAAAGGTACTCTTCTGGCTACCAAAGAGAATGGTAAACACCAACTCAATCACAAAGCCTTTGAACTACAATCTGTCTTTCCTGAAAAAATATGCTAGGGCAATGGTAGCATAAACCTTGTGAGAGTAACCAATCAATGACTTGCCCACTCCATGAGATGGAACCCATACCTGACACTTCTTGGGTGGCCAAGAACCAGAGACTAGATAGTCCACAGACCTAGGATAAAACCAAATGCTATTTGTCTTTAAAAAAAAAAAGTAACAATGAGTCCTAACGATATTCTGCTATATTCATAGATCAGTGCCTTATTCAGCCCTCACCACAGAGGCTTCCTCCTGCAGCAAATGGGAGCAAATACAGAGACTGACAGCCAGACATTATGCAGAGAGTGAGAAACCTTAGAATACACAGCTCTAAGTGAGATATCTCCATCAAATCCCTCCCTCAGAGCTCAGGGAACTCTGTGGAAGAGGAGGCAGATGGAATGGGGAAGGAGAAAGAACGGTCAAAGGGTCCCAGGAGAACAAAGCCCTCTAAAGCAACTGGACAAAGCTCATACGAACTCACAGAGACTGAAGCAGCATGCACAGGACCTCCTACATGGGTCCTCTGGACACCAGTCCCCTGAGTGTACACACACACACACACACACACACACACACACACACACACACACCCCACACACACAAGCTTTCAGTTTATGGAACTCCTGAATGCGTAAACCTGTGGGTCTCTGATTCCTGTGCCTTCTCTTAGAGCTCTTTCATTTTCAGTTGTCCAACTTCAATTTTCTTCAAATATTTTACTCTGTTATTATCTCTTCGAAGCCTATTCTTTGCTAATGAGAGCTAAAAAGGGAATGGATCTGTATAGAAGAGGAGGTGGAGAGGATCTCGGAGGAGTTGAGGGAGGGGAAACTGTATTCAGAGTATATTGTATGAGGAAAGAATCTATGTTTAATAAAAGGGGAAGAATGTCTATAAGCCAACTCACATCCAACTGCTAATTAAAAGAATTTTACTTTGGACACCCTGAAATATCTTGATTTTAACATTATCAGTTTTGTCCAGGGGAGTTTTAGTCCCAAATCTGACCACCATTTCTCACTTGTTCAAAGTTTATAGTACACTGTCACAGATACACAGATGTAACTTTCTAATTTAAAAATGATTCATGAACATGAAATCATGAAATCCTAGGTCCTTCACTGGATGCCAGATTAAAGGCAAAGTTCAGACACTGAAGTCCCTGGGGACACTAAACTCCGATGAGTTTTCTCTCTGCTCAAGAAAGTGTCCACCTATCACTCTGCGTGAAGTCTTTTTCCACCCCATCTGAGACGTCATCACACTGGCCATGCCATTCCTGTTCACATGAGTTATTAGGCATAAGTAAGCAACAGAGAGTGTGCTTGGACTTGACCTCTCAGTGTTGCTGAGGAGGTGTTTGTTGTCCTCCTCAGCAAGTAGTCAAGGCCCAGTTTGGCTTCAACTCTTCTGGTCTGAGGTGTTTACTTGAGGTAGCAAAAGTTTCTTTAAAGCTAGTAACTTATTTTCTTAAATAAGATATACTGCCTACAAAGAAACCCAAGATTATGAACCAGTTTTCATCTTATAACTGCATAACGCATACCCAGTTTTCATCTTATAACTGCATAACGCATACATCTGTACACAAAAATACATACACATAATTTTTTTTTTTTTGGCTTTTCAAGACAGGGTTTCTCTGTATAGCCCTGGCTGTCCTGGAACTCACTCTGTAGACCAGGATGGCCTTGGACTCAGAAATCCGCCCACCTCTGCCTCCCAAGTGCTGGGATTAAAGGCGTGCGCCACCATGCCCTGCTGACATACACATAATTTTAACAGATTCATTGATTTCCTTTTGGATCTCAAGAAATCCAAATCTCAGTACTCTAAATAGCTTTGATTCAAGTATTCTATAATTAATCCCTTAGAAGGGGGAACAAAATAATCATGAGAAGTAGAGGGTGGGAGGGCATTGGGTAGAAGGGAAGAAGGGGAGGGGGGAATAGGAGGAAGAATCATTTATGGGAGGAGATGGAGGAGATGCACAGAGGGGCAGGAAATTGAACAAAGATGTGTAGCAATGGGGGATGGAGGACTTGGGGTAGCAACCAGAAAGTCCAAGCTGCCAGGAAAGCCTCCCAGGACCCCACAGGGATGGCATTAGCTTAAATAAGGGAGAACCTTACAGAGACCATATCTAGAGGTTGCTAATGGCCTGCCGGTTGAGGGATGGGGCCACCTACCCATCTCCAAAATTTAACCCAGGATTGCTCCTGTCTAAAGGAAGTACAGCAACAAAGAGTGGACCAGAGACTAAAGGAAAGGCCATCCAGAGACTGCTCCACCTCCCTGGGCATCCATCCCACATGCAGACACCAAACTTAGACACTATTGTGGATACCAAGAAGTGCTTGCTGACAGGAGCTGACTGCTGTATCCCCAGAGGCTCTGCCAGATCCTGACCAATACAGATGTGGATGATCACAGCCAACCATCTGACTGAGCACAGGGACTCCAAAGAAGGAGTTACGGGAAGGACTGAAGGAACTGAAGGGGCCTTATTTGGCATCAATAAGAGAGGAGGCCCTTGGTCCTGTGAAGGCTTTATGTCCCAATATAGAAGAATGCTAGGACAGGGAGGCAGGAGTGGGTAGGTGGGTGGGGGAACACCCTCATAGAGCAGGGTAAGGAGTGATAGGATAGGGAGTTTGCAGAGGGGAAACCGGGAAAGGGGATAACATTTGAAATGTAAATAAATAAAATATTCAATAAAAAAAGATATTTCCTAAGAGTAAAACACACATAAAGAAACATGAGATACATATCTAAGTCATCTATACAGAGTAAATACCAGTCACAATTACCCTTTCCATTCGTGTAACAAGCTGTTAATGATTCCCTTCAATACTGACTTCTGGATATCTTGAGGCTAGAGGCAAAAGAAAATAAGATAAAATAATCATTAGGATATTTTGTGATTTTTACATTAATTTTACTTGCATATCTGTTTGAATAATGACAAGCAGACTCAGTGACTGGAGAGCAGCATCCGATTCACTCCTGAGACCTCCAGGGAGCACCAGAGATGTACATTGCCATGAGGATGCTCTCTGGGATATGCAGTCTACAGTTTGCAGAAATATGCAAGGTGATCTTTTGATGACCAGCAACAATTTTTGTAACTGAAAAAACTCATTTTTTCCACGAGAGGATAAAATCATAAGTCTAACAGTATTGTATTTATTAATTTAAAATGTTTGGCATATAATTTGGATATGTACACACTGATTCAAGTTATACTTTTTGTGCCAAGGGTTTCATTATGTAAACCAGGCTGGCTAAGTCCTTTTGATCTTCCTCAGCTTCTTAATTGCTGGGATTACAAATTGCACAATTATATCTGGCCATTAAGAATGCATTTAATTCAAATAAGTTAGTCTTGGTAACTCAGCAAGTGCTACCAAGCTATGTTCTATTAAAATTACATTTTTCTTTTAAGATGATAATGTAATTATGTCATCCCCTTTCCCTTTCTTTCCTTCAAAACCTCCTATATAGCCCTGTTTTCTCTCTTTCAAATTCATGGTGTCATCTTCATTAATGACTATGTGTGTATAGGTAATATGGTACACACACACACACAGTTGGTATAATGTTATGCATGTTCTCAGGGAAGACCTTTGGTAGTGAATAACCAAATAAAGAAAAACTGTTTTATCCTAGTGCCCCAAAGTCATCAGAAAAGAAAGTATAGACCAGTGGTTCTCAAGCAATGGGTCACAACTCCTTTGGCAAACCTCTAGCTGTAAAAGTACTTACTTACATTATGATTCATAACAGTAGCAAAATTATAGTTATGAAATAGCAACAAAAATAATTTTATGGCTGGAGGTCACCACAACATGAGGAACTGTATTTAAGAGAGTCAGCTTTAAGGTTGACAACTACCAGGATAAACCAGTATCTCTCTTAAGCACAGATGTAAAACAGTAAACAAAATACTAGCAAATTGAGCCAAAAACATTTAAAAAAATTATACACTATGGCCATGTAAAATTTAGTCCAATTTTACAAGGATGATTTGACCTTTGAAAATACATGAATATAACTAATCACATTAGAACTGAATTCTTGATCTCTACTTATGACCTGTGTCACTTCCTGTGACTGATTCAGAACTGAACTTGAAGAATCACTCAGGTCACCTTTCCTGAGTAAGTAAATCAGGTTTTGGAAAGTCTTTCTAAATACATATTAGATACAGTGGTATTTTCTGTTTAATTCTCAGATAATTAGAAAAAGAATGACCTAATTTTCTGAAAATTCTATTTATCATGAAGTTATATCTGATTGTTTAGTGTAATTATATTACAAAGTGGCTGCATCTGAAAAAGAGGAGCTGTTGAGATGGATCAGAAGTCAAGAACACTTGCTAATCTTCCAGAAGACCTAAAATCAGTTCTCAGCTCCCATTCACCTGTATACAACACACCAGCCCATAACCCCCTGTAATTCCAGCTCCAGGGGATCAGGTGCCCTCTGCTGGCCTCTGGGGGCTCCCTTATGTATATACACACATTCATTCACACAAACACACATAAATTAAAAATTAAAATAAATCTTTTTAAAAAACAAAAGAGCTGTGCAATAAAGAAGAGACATAGAATTATACTACTCAAATATGTCCATAAACAATACTTACAGTATTAAGTAAGGCATCAAATACAGCATTCACCAAATTGGCATTAACCCCAGAGTCCTCAATAGTGTTAAATGAGGCTGTGGCATCTTTCTGCAAATTCAATTAAGGAATTAAATATGTTTAACATTTCATGGATTATTCTTAATAATATCTGAATTATGCTTTTTTTATAATCTCAACTAATCTTATTGTCTAATGACAAAAAAAGAATTAAGGCAACTATTGAAAATAAAATTAATGTATAAGAATGATTTTAGTAATTTTTAAAAATTGAAAGAAATCAAACATTAATAATAGCAAAATAAAATATCTAGTAAATACTAGTATTTTGATACTTATAATTTAAAAATACATACACTGTTTAAGTCAATTCTGACTATAAAATAGATATCTTGTAAATCACAAATAGTATTTTGATACTTATAACTTAAAATATATATATACAGTTTAAGTCAATACTGACTAAAATGGAGTCTCTTTTTTTAAATTTAAAATAAGGGAATGAAAAGTATCTTTTATATATCATTTATTACCTTAAATGCAGCATTTAATTCTGTGAAAGAATCAAATGCTGTTATATAAAAAGCATGTACTGTCTTCCAATTTCCTGTGGCCTCAGCTTTTTCTAAATCTTCCCTAAAAAATAAACAAAATTATATATTAATCATAAGTGGAGAGAAACATCATTCACACAAACAGCATTTCTTAAAAAAAAGAATATCATATGAAATATATAATTTTAATACTGAAAACAATAAAAATCAGTTATAGTTGATACTAACAGTATATAAATGTGTAGTTCTTAATTATATTAAAATAGTAATTCACTGTTTCTATTGACTCTTTTCCCGTAAGAGTCTTGTTCTATAGCACATGTTGGCCTCACACTTGGGGTGTTTCTCCTGCCTCAGACTCCTGAGCACTAGAATTACTGGTGAATAATACCACGTCCAGCTAAGGATCATCACCTCACCCTGACATGCGCCCTTTCTCCTGCTGTCTTCTTCCTCCACAGTCTACCTTCTGGAGCTTTTATACTTTATGGCCCAAGTCTCTCCTTTCGCATCCCCACATAAGTGCTTCAAATTATGCAGTTTGATTTTATGAATGGTGACACAGCTTTTAGAGAATGGTTACATAGCAGATGAATATGTGTGTGTGTGTGTGTGTGTGTGTGTGTGTGTGTGTGTGTGTGTGTTGGGACAATTCTGACTCATTCTCTTGGTGTTTGCTGTCTTTTGCTATAACATATCCACTATTCATTATTCACACATTTATTTATACTTTCAACTTGAGATATCTTGTCTTTTGTATCTTCACTTTTGTCTAATATGTTATAAAAATCTACAAGTTCAGCTAATTTTTCAGGGAAAGATGTTGAACGATGCATAGCCCCGACATGCAGATGACTGTCAGTCTACACAGAAGAGTGAGTTAGAACTTACTCAAAGTCTTTCACAGTTTTGGGCTGGCTAGGAAGAGTAGGTTCTGGAAGGGGTGGGACCTTCACTTCAGATGATAATGAATCCAAAGACATGCGCTGTTTTTGTCTAACATCAAGACAAATTGGTGGTAGGTCTCTCACTGTGAAGTGTAAGAGAACATTCCAAGTAATGAATCAAAACTTTTTCAAATTAGCAAATATCAGAATAATTCAACATAAACATAACACAAACAGCATCTGATAATGCATTCACTTTAGGATTAGGCATTTTCCCGGCACTTCATTCCTAACAGCTTAAACTGTGCTTTCCATATCAGAACCTTTAACAGCTATTTGACTATATCTTGCATCAAGTTAGACTACCATTAATCTCCATTCCTCCCCAAAGCCCTTCATAGATGAAATGTATAGTTCTTTCTCTCTCCTTCCCTTTTAAAGGTGCCTTTCAAGGAATAGTTCAGTGAAACTTAACATTATCAACACTTATCAACTTTTCAGAAATATGCAAATCACTTATATATGCTTTCTCATCAGAGTCCACAATAAATAAGACTTTATTTGCCTTTGTCCTCTTGTTTTTGAGTTTTGTACTGGCCCATATTTATTCTTCCATTTTCTTGAAGTAGTGACACGTATTTAAGATCTTACTTTCTTATTCTGGCCATGCATTTCTCGTGTGTTTTCATGAAGTTCCTGGCTGTTCCTTAGTTCCTCATTATATTAAAAATTTGTAATTAATCCGTTTTGCTGCTAATTTTTACTTGAACATGTTATTTTTGAGCTCTCAGAACCAAGTACAACTCTGTCCTTGGCTATTTCTGTGTAGAACCCAAACAAAGAGACCTCTATGACCCATGTGCCCCCCCTCTTTATACTTGCACTCAGGCTTTAGTTCTCTTCAGTGCTATGCTGCTCAATTTGACTGTAAGCTCAGTATGGGGTGCCCTGGGATTAGAAGGGCTGCCAGTTATCTCTGAGAATTCTCAGGAATCTCATTTCTTCCCTTTGCTGGACCTCTTTGTTTACCTGCTCTTGATTAAATCCCTTCAGCTTCAGCAGGTTCTGTTCTAGAACCTGCCTTCTGAGCTTAACAATAAATATCGATGATTTATTTTGACACTCTTATTCCAAGGTCCACCAAACAGCCTCACTTAGTTCTCCTGATACCTTCTGCCCAGCAGCTCACACCAGGGAGAACTGACAGTTTGGGTTATTTATTCTGTTTATTTTTAGGGGTTTAAGTGGCTACTTTTATCAGTTAACTTTATTATAAATTATGTTCATGATTTTAAACATTGATACATAGTTAACCTATGTTTTACATAATGATTTAAGGAGACTGAAACCTTTTGTTTGTTTCTGCTGCTACATTCACAGAATCTAGCACTTGCCCTTTTTTTTTAATCTTAGAAAACAGGAAAACTCTCTCACAACTCCATTAGCTAATTTTACCTAACTTTTCCTGTAGTACTTTGTATTTTTATAATTGGGGAACTTGCAAACTAAATCTCTTTTATTGTGTTTTTCTTCACTGAAACATATGTAAACACTAAGAACAATGTTCAGTAAGTAGTAAACGAACATCAGAGTACTCATGCCATCAATAGATTAATTGACTGGTAAGAGTTGAATGGGATATTAGAAGGTGGGGCCTAACTAGATCAAGGTTACTGTTTTTAGTCTGCATTCTATTGCTGTGAAGAAACAACATGACCATAGCAACTCTTATAAGAAAAACATTTAACTGGGGCTTGCTTAAAGTTTCAGAGGCCTTGTTGTCCATTTTCATGGTGGGAAGCATAGCTACATGCAGGCATACATGGTGCTGGACAAGCTGCTGTTGAGTTCTATATTCAAGTCTGTGGGCAGCAGGAAGACAGAGTCACTGGCCCTGGCTTGAGCTTTTGAAAACCTCAAAGTCCACCTGCATTGACATACTTCACCCAACAATGCCACTCCTACTAATCCTTTCCAATAGTGCTACTCCCTGGTGACCAGGCCTTCAAATCTATGAGCCTAGGAGGGCCATTCTCATCCAAACCACCAGTTACTTACTGAAGTATGCCTTTGAAGGGTTTATCTTATCACCAGGCCATTGTCTCTCTCACCTTCCAGCAGCCTTGAGGTGAGCAACCCTACTTGTCTCTATTTGTCCTATGTATAATGGAGCTAAGTGATAATGAACTAAGACAGTGACTTAAATGGAATCTTCCTTTGCTTTAAGTTGATTTTCTCAGGTATTTTGTTCCGGTTATAAGAAAACTAGCTAACACAGTCTATTTTAAAATAAACTTTTCCTGTTAGAAGATAGTAGAATTTTCAAATTTTTATATGCCATAGAGTATGGCTTTCATGTTTTACTAAGCAAGCTTGAAACACTGATGGCTGAGCCCTCCTTAGGGTCTGAGTGAAGCCGGTGGGGGCAGGACATAAATTCAGTTCTAACATGCTCCTAGGTGATGCTGATGTTGCTTGTCTAGGGAAGTACTATGTGATGTACTACTCAGTGATGTGAGGTGAAAAGGTAGTGATGCTGAAAACACAGAATATAGATTATTACATTTCTGAGTTTCTATAATTATTTTATACCTCTCATTAACTATGCAAACATTAAAGATCTAGTAGTTTGTACTATAAACAACGATTTGATTATGGCTTAATTTATTATCAAGTAAAATTAAATATTTCCAAAAATAATTTCTTATGCTTAAACATTTTTATTAATAGTGAGGGACATTTTTTACAACGATCTTTTGTGACTCTTCTATCTTTCCTTGTTCTTCACTAGAATTACCCTTTCCTATCCCTTCCTACACACTTTTCCCAATCTGGCTATAAATACCCTCTATTAAACACAAACAGACTCATTCAAATATAAATCAGCTTATTCACAAACTAAGCCTATATGCATGCACATTTTTATACCCACTCACTTTTATTAATACCATGCTGAGGTAGAACAGTGAAATACAAGTTAGTAAGGGAACTTGGTTTTGGCAGAGCCTGAGAGTAGGAGAGTCTTATATAAGAGAGACAGTACCACTGAGGCTGGGAGGATGTCCAGTGAGGTAGCACCAGAGGCCAACAGCAGGTTCTATTTTTAGTTCCAAAGGTAACGTGACTGATGAAAACTACAGAATGTTAACATGCATGTTAATGAAATCGCAGAATCCTTTGCTCATATCAGTGAATGGAAGCCAAATTACAGGATGTGACATTCAGCTATTAAGGGAAGAAAAATAACAGCTCACAGCTGCTCTTATGTCCCTAAATATCAAAGCCTTGTTTCTAGAGAGTAGTTTTCTGCCTTTTCTCACAGATGGCTTTTATTAAAGTTCAACTCAAATGAGAGAACCAATAAGTATGGTGATTAATTAAAACTCATATCAATGTCATAAATAAAACAGGAAAATCTTCATTCTGACATATGCAACTGTAATATATGAGGATATTGTAATACAGTATAAAAAAGCAAAAATACATTTGTGAAAACATGCCATTTAGGTTTCATTCAGTCAATACTTGGAACACACCATGCTAAATTGATAAGCAGTAATAATTTTCCTTCCTTTTAATAAACTGCTGCCTATTTTATCTTGTTGCTTAGAAACATTAAGTAAAACACTTGAAGCCAATGTAAGAATACAACCATGACGAGGGCTGGTAGGTAGTATATTAAAATGTGTGTAGACTGTAATATAGTTATGTTATAAGGAGTGAGATTATTAGCAAAATTTTGCCATCTCACTATTTATGGGTTGACTCTGATTGAAAATGGCATATGTAGCTTTCTACAACTGCAATAATCAAAATGAAAACTGACACTTTGGTTGGTTATATAAAGACTGTTCCTGCATAGCTATTGAATACAGTAACAGTAGCTCAGAGATAAACAAAAGTATCTATGAAGATTGTTCAAGAGAAGCAACCTAGGTCTCTGTGCTGCTGACACGGAAGTACTGGCAGACAGAGTGGTTGCTTTAATGCACAACTGCAAAACATCATACCCTACGTTTCATAAATAATGGGAAAGCCACAGCTTGAAAATCAGGAACTTAATCTACTGCTTGTTGAGTTACTCTGTTAACCTTAGTCACTGAGGATCTTAGAACATTAGCTTTGATATAAAATTATTGAAATGGTCAGCAGGCCAACCTGGGGTGTAAGTGAATGGGCTGTGTGACCAGGAGTTCTTACCCTTCCTTTGCTCACACTATCAGCTCTTGGGAATTTTTCATATTGTAAATATCTGTTACTGCTCTAGTTAGCGGTGTGAACCTGGGAAAATGTGGCCTAAAATGAGGGGCTCTACAGTTTCATGCAATAGGCAACTCTACACAGAACATCAGACAATTATACTCTGAGGGTTAAGAACAGTCACCCAAGTAAAGTACACAATCACAAAGACAGGCCAAAATATATTTTTTTTCCCTTTCCATAGAGGCTCTGGTGGTTCAAATGAAAATGGCCCTCATAGGGAATGGCACTTTTAGGAGGTGTGGCCTTGATGGAGGAAGTGTATCACTGGGAGTAGGCAATGAGGCTCAGATGCT